>ML397406.1:0-15199 GCA_005239525.1 Nicotiana knightiana | reverse complement strand
CTAAGTGTAAGATAAAAGTTTAAAACATCAATATTAGGCCTAAAAAGAATATTTCTACTAAAAATAGTATAATATTTGAGTGTGGTAAAAAATTAGTTGTTCACAAATACAACTTATTTAGTACTTAATTAAATAAGTTACAACTATTTTTAAAGAATTATATAAAATACAATTTATTTTCATCTATATTTTTTATATCCTAAAGTCTCTTCCTTGAGATTCTCTTACTTAAAACTATCCTATATATCTCTCTTGAGATTCTCTTTCACCTAAAATGTATTTATTCATATTAATTTTCTCCCAATTTCTCCATTAAAAGATTCGAGTATATTGTAATGTCCCTAACATCTTTCCTTCCTTTTACGTATATAATATAATATATCCCCCCCCCTCCCTATCGTTCGCTTTTTTTTACCCTTTAAAAATAGAGTTTACATTGGATAAAATAGTAATTTAGTTATTTTCCTAATATGTAGGAATACTCATTCACTTATTTTCCTTATATGTAGGAATACTCATTTAATTATTGTCCTAATATTTTTTACTACAAAATCAACTAAATTTTATATATTACATTCTTCCTTATTTGGATTACGTAGAAAAATTTAATATTTAGAACTTCAAAAATATTAATATTTTATTTTATATAGATTTTTACACTTAAATTATATATAAATGACAAGAAAAGGAAAAAATTAAAAATACTAACCAAATAGGACGTAACCACTTGGTATTTAGAAGTTTATCCCTTTGAACATATACCAAAAATTCAATAAAAAAAGAAAGAGGACGTATGACGCTCTTGGAAGATGACGAAGTAACTTTTTTTATATTTTGATTTAGGTGAAACTCTTTTATATACTAAAATACTTTAAAATATAAAAGACTATTTCTCACTCATTTGATATTCTTACAATTTGACAAAACAATTTTTATTCGATAAAATATAATTATAATCGATTATTTAAAATTTGGTATGAGCTAATACTGAGAATTTAAATCAATAAAATATAATTATCTTTTATTGCTAAAAAAAAAAATTAATTATTTGGAATAGCTAATTAGCAAAAAAAATCAATTTCATTATTTTTCATTTCATCATACAAGTAAACTATCTTCAGGTTGACAAAAATCTCGGCTTAAATAGATATATTTCAATAAAAAAGATCACCGATAATGAAAGGAATTAGAAAATAAAGTCGAATCAATTATAATTATCTTTTATTGCTAAGAATAAATAATTAAGTATTTGAAATAGCTAAGTAGCAAAAAAAATTAATTTCATTATTTTTCAAATTCATCATACAAGTAAAACTATCTTCAGGTTGACAAAAATATTGGCTTAAATAGATATATTTCAATAAAAAAGACCATCGATGATGAAAGAAATTAGAAAATAAAGTCGAATCAATTATAATATAGTATTAAAAATTAACTTGGTTAAAATTCTAAATAGAATAAATAAGAATGAAATAATAAGTATTCAAAATAAGTTGACATTTATTATTATATTTTATTTTTCATCTATTCCAATAAATGGCCCTCTAAAGTTTTTTGTATACGTAATAAGTTACTGGTTGTAAAATACATATTCAATATTAGTCAGTTTTAGACCTTACATGGTTACTTAATTATTCATTTTTTCCCTATAAACTATATGACCTAGGCGTTCATCCCAATTGCTCTAAAAGAAAGATACAATTTTTTAATTAATGTTAATTTGATGATTGTTTGAAGAATTATAATAAAAATACATAACGATTTTGATCATGTTGGATGTAATATTATGTCACAAAAATGACTACAATATTTGTAAGCTTACTCCAAAGGATATGCCCTTCAAATTAACATAAAATATATGTGCTCAATTATTTTACGTGTGAACTAGTTTCTTCTAAAAACTATATGACGACCCTCTTTATACCAAATCTCTAAAAAATATATAATTATTTTTACTGATGGTTTTTTGAAGAATCATAATAAAAATATATAATAAATATCAAAATTTAATTACCAAAAATAGATATATCAATCTTTTAGATTCAATATCATGTTGCAAAAATTATTACAATTTTCGTAAGATTTTTTCAAACGATATGCCCTTCAAATTAAGAAGAAATACGTGTTCTCCAATCGAAATTTGTATCGATCATTTTACCTTTTAAAAATAAATTTTAGAATTGTTATAAAACTAATTATTTTCAAATATAACGACAAATGGAGTTAATCAATATTAGAATATTTAAATATTAATTCCACTTGAATAATGATACATCGTATACTCTTTCATATATAATTCTGAGTTATTCTCCGATGTATTGTACTAGCTTACTTTAGTATTCTTTTGAATGTCTTTTCTCATTTTCAGGGCAATTTGATTTTGTATTCATCTGAAATTCATGGATTATTAGTTGTTTGTTATATGTATGAAGTTCTATCCACTATTTATGTTTTCAATGCCTATGTGTACTACTGAAGCATGATAACTTTATTTACTAAAAGTGGCATAAATTTTAAGTTGAATTATTAACTGATGATTAAGGATTTCTATGAGACGTTTTTTCTTAATTGAGTTAGTTATATGTACAATGTCAATATTAATGACTATTGTCAGGAACTTATACTTTTATTTCATAACTCAAACACTCATTGAGATAGGATACACGTGCGATGTGTGTACCCCCTTTATTATTATTATTATTATTATATTGAACGTAAAATTCTTATTGGATAAAAATTATAATTATAATTATATTTAAAACTTGGGATGAGCTATAATTAAGATTTGAATCAACAACAAAAAAAATCTCTTTAACGTTAAGAGCAATCCTAAATAACCAAAAAAGTCTTTGATTTAACTAATTCGCGAAAAATTCAAGTCATTCTTTTCAAAATTTACAATAAAATAGATTATAATATAGTAGTAAGAGTCAAACTATTAAATGTGCAAACGTTAAAAACAATAAGAATGAAACATTAGAAGAAAAAATATATTCTAAGTTAGTTGCCATTAATTAATTTTCTATTTGGTAATCCTTCTAATAAATGACAACTCCCTATACTTTTCTCTGTATAAAGTTACTTATTTTATAATATTAACTTAGTGTAGACATTTTAAAACTTAGCATTTGATAACTGGATTTACATGTTCTTCTTCATCTTTTTTTTTTGTTGATAAAATCACTCGGGGGCGCTGATTTACATGTTCTTCATATACACATATTTTACAAATTGACGCTAATCACACGTGCACTAAAGCTAGTATACTTATATATGTGTATATAGTATAACATAAATTAAAGATAGATTGTAATAAAATTATTTTATGTTGGATTTTAAAAGTATTACTTAATATTTATATATTGTATAATTACTATTATATATATATATATATATATATATATATATATATATATATATTATGTGTGTGTGTGTGTGTGTGTGTGTGTGTGTGTGTGTGTGTATTAAACATTGTGTATTATGTATTTATATAAAGTATAATTGTTAAACCTAATAACTCCTTGTGTTTCCTGACAATGATTTTATCAAATTAAAATGATGTTGATGTTCATGAATTAACTATAGGAAAATATTTCTACGATAAGTATATCAAAGGGGGGAATGAAATTGAAAGAACAAAAGAATCCCAAAATGTAAAACCTAATTAATGGAGGATGCAACATATTTTTATGGAGGATGCCTCCCGGTAATGAGATAATAGTATCATGGTAACCTAAAGCCGTCACGACACAAACTACCATATTGTGATGGCGCTATCGTGCCCGACTCATTACTCAAACAACGTGATATTTGATTTCAAAGCTAATTTCAAGCTATTTCATAGTAAAACTTCATAAAGAAATTCAAAATAAATGAAAAGTGTGGAAAGAAAAGCCCGACATCGGGTGTCACTAGTCATGAGCGTCTACAAAATATGTCTAAAAATACCAAGACTAATACAGTCCGTAAATCCACTAAAAATAACTATAGGAAGATAGGAAGGAGAAGAGCAGGGCTGCGGTCGCCAAGCAGTACCTTGCCAACTCCGATAGATCCACAACGGATGAAATCAACATTCGCTGGCACGTCCAGTAACACCTGGATCTGCATACAAGGTGCAAGGAGTAACATGAATACGCTAACTCAGTAAGTAACAACAGTAAATAAAGATTGAGCAGCAGTGACGAGCAGTAAAACACATAAAGTCCACATCATGAAATCTCTGTAAAATACAACATGCTTTCAAATCGGTATCTGAGTCAAATCATTTCGTTTAAAATCCAGTTCCGGTGAAAATTCACTTAAAGATATTTTCAACAGTTTCAACAGAGGCTCAATGAAAAAGAGAGTGAAAAATGATGAAATCATAAACAGCCCCTCAGGCAAAACATCACTCATATACAACCTCTCGGGCAAGCCTCACAGTCACTCGTAAACAGCCCCTCGGGCATACCTCACAATCTATCATAATAGCCCCTCGGGCATACCTCACCATCGCTCATGCCTCCCAGTCACTCAACACTCGGAACTCGCACTCATTAGGTACTTGCGCTCACTGGGGGTGTGTAGAGACACTAGAGAGGCTCCTTCAGCCCAAGCGCTATATCAAGTCAAATCATGGCATAAATCACTCAGGACCTCGGCCTATATCAAACATATTGCGGCGTGCAGCCCGATCCCATAATATCCTCAGAAATTAGGCCCTCGGCCTCACTCAGTCATAAACCTCACAAGCACTCGGGCATTTCAGTAAAAATAGGGAACTCAGCCCAAAATAACATTTATGTGCATCAAAACAGAGTAATAAAACTGAGTTATGCAATAAACAAGTTTAATCATGACTGAGTATAGATTTTCAATCAATAACAGTGAGAGGATAATAAGAAGTCCCCTGAGGGTCCAAATAGTATTGGCACAAGGCACAAACATGGCATTCAACCAAATTTATAGAAACTCTTTCTAAAACACAAAGATATTATACAGTTTCAACAAAATACGCAACTCTACGGTTGCTAAGGGACATACCAAGTCACAATCCCCAACGATGCACGCCCACACGCCCGTCACCTAGCATGTGCGTCACCTCAAAATAGTACAATGATACGAAAAATTTGGGGTTTCATACCCTCAGGACTAGATTTACAATCATTACTTACCTCAAACCGGTCAAATCTCTAACCCGCAATACTCTTGCCTCTCGACTCGGCCTCCAAATGCTCTGAATCTATTCAAATCAATATATTACCATCAATATGCGCTAATGGAATGAATTCTACAAGAAAAACTATCAAATTAGCCAAAAATCCGAATTCGGCTCAAACCCGGCCCCCGGGCCCACGTCTCAAAACCCAACAAAATTTACAAAACTGGAAAGTCCATTCACTCACGAGTTCCAACCATACAAAATTTATCAAAATCCGACCTCATTTGGTCCGTCAAATCCCCAAATCAAACTTTCAAATTCCCAAGCTTAACCCCCTCATTTCCACCCCTAATTTTACTAATTGCATGATTAAACAACTGAAAATTACCATAATCACAAGTATTAGGCTCAAGTAACTTACCTCAATGAAAACCCCTTTGATTCCCTCTTCAAAGCACTCCAAAAGCTTCAAAATCCGAATAGCAATGGTGAAGAATACGCAAAAATTCACGAAGTGTGCAATATATACCTTCTGCCCAGGCCTTTCGCACCTGCGGCCTATTCTTCGCGCCTGCGGGACCGTACCTGCGGTCAAAGAGCCGCACTTGCGAACTTCACTTAACTCCTCAGCTTCCGCACGCGCGCCCCAAGCCTGCGCTGCAGCCTCAGCCTCACCTTCTCCGCATCTGCGCACTTTCCCACCGCGTCTGCGACCTCACACGTGCGACTCCCTATCCGCAGGTGCGGAAACATCAACATATCTCACACCAGCTGATTTTCAGCAACTTTCAACCCAAAAATCAACCCGTCAACCATCCAAAAATATACCCGAGGCCCTCGGGACCTCAACTAGTAATACCAACGAGTCCCATAATAATAGACGAACTAAGTCGAGCCTTCAGAACACCTAAAACAACGTCAAAACACCAAATCAACCTCAGATTCAAGCATAAGAACTTCAAAACTTTTAATTTTCGCAAACGACGCTGAAACCTACCAAACCTTGTCCGAATAACCTCAAATTTTGCACACACGTTACAAATGACACTACGAACGTACTCCAACTCCCAGAATTCCATTCCGACTCCAATATCAAATTTTTCACTGCCGACCAGAAATAGCCAAATGTTCCAATTTCGCCAATTCAAGCCTAATTCTACCACGGACCTTCAAATTACCTTCCGGACACACTCCTACGTCTAAAATATCCTAAAGGATCTAAACGAACCATAAAAATCTAAATCCGATATCGTGTACTCATAAGTCAACATCCAGTTGACTTTTCCAACTTAAACTTCTTAATAAGAGACTAAGTGTCTCATTCCACTCCAAAACCACTTCGGACCCAAACCAGCCAACCCGATACCACACAATATAGCTGAATAACACATAAAGAAGCAGAAATAGAGAAAATGGGGCTATAACTCTCGGAACGACCGGTCGGGTCGTTACAAAAGCATTTATAGTAATAATCTTTAATTAACAAAAAAGAGAATTTTAAGGGACTAATTATGGATACATTTCAAAATTAGATTCCTTTTTTGTAGGTACTTTGCCGTATTTTAGGGTATATGTTTTATACGTTTATTATGTTTATGTTGAAGAATATGTTGTTATTTTAATTGTTGTAAATTGTGGAATTTTTTATGAAGTCACACGTAAACATGAAAATTTCCTATAGCTCATAGTGAGCATCGACCCAATAACACTATTACCTAAATATTGGAGCCGTGAAGATGTGTATGGTAGAGTTAGATTGAGTTCATCTTCAAAAGATACTAAACTTATTCTTAAATCATCTAAAATAAATATCGTTTTATATTTTTTGTATGCTCATTAAAAAAAATCGTATAAAACAATAACTATAAAATTTATTTGATTAAGTTATGCTTCATATCAAAGTCAAATTACTCTTAGATCGAAAATAGATTTGAAAATACATAGCTAATGTCGTTTTAATTTCCCAAAGCAACATTTATTTTGGCCAAATATATTTAACTAAATAAAATGACATTTATTTTTTAGGGAAGGGGATATAACCTAATTAAAATTATTTACATGTGAAATAAGTAGAAAAGGATGACTCTTGTTCTTCGATTTTACGTCAAATCAGACTCTATTTTACATAGGAAAATAGTTATAAAAATTGCACGGGGCCCTATTTGGTCGCCCTCATTTAACCTATACCCATATTTTTTTTAATATTCTTTAACCTATACTCTAATTTTGACAACTTCAGACGCCTCCCCTTCTTCCTCCTAACTTATGTGCTCATTTCTTCCTCCTCTTCTTTTCCTCATCTTCTTCTTTCATGACCAAATAGGCCTGCCACATTGAATGCACGAGGAAGAGGCGAGCCTTTCTTCTTTTCCTCTTCTTCTTCCTCCTGACATATTGAATGGTTATTTCATGGCCAAATAAGCCTGCCTCTTCTATGTATATTCACATCAAAATGTTCAAAGAGTCCTACCTCAATCCCTTAAAGTCGTTAAGCACAAACAATATTTGCAAATGCTAATGTGTATATGCTCTTTTGAGGACAACTGATGTCAGTAACCATAAATTTATAATGAAGTCCATGGTGATTACCCGAGAACTTGTACAAAGTAACAAGTGAAGCTATACAGCTGATGCAGTTTTTGTGCTTACAAAATACAATTTGTATAATACATCAAGAATACCGCAAATCATGTCTCCCAGTAGGCATTGAACCGAAATTTGACCTTGCTATGGACTGAAATTTGCATGATTGCCTTTGCAAGTCAAGCCAAACTTTAGGCAAAATTATCTGTTTGCTTTGATAAAGCTACACTTCAAACAAAAAATTCTGAAGTTCAAACTTCAGACATACACAATTGAACTGAAGTTTGCCCTTGCACTATGAACTGAAGTTTGCATGATTACCTTTGCAAGTAAGGCCAAACTTCATGCAAAAATATCTGAAGTTTTGCTTTGATAAGGCTACACTTCAGGCAAAAAATTCTGAAGTTCAAACTTCAGACATAAATTTTTGCTACTTCAGACCCGTATGTCTGAAGTTACCCGAAAAGTGGGTACACTTATAATTTTTTGTGCAAAGAGGGTATAAGTTAAATTGTGACCTAAAAACTGAGTATAGATGCAAATTCCCCAAAATAGTTTACTCAAAGAAGGATTTTAATGTTACTTTTATAAGATTATAGAGATTTTTTTTGGTAATAAAAGATTATATTCCACTAAAAAAATAAAACATATTACATATGGGAGCTAGTATCATGGTGGTTGTACAGTAACATCATACATGAATGTTTCTGCATGCTTAGGTGGGTCTAAAGTTGGAGCAAAAGACAAAAAAAAGGGCTACATTACTGGAGGTTGTTGTAGCGCCTGACGATGATGAGAGCAAAGTAGTATGAGTTCTATTAGGGTCTTCGATGGAGGTTGGAGATACACGTCGAAGACGGTGTGGACCATGAGTATCCACATGCAGTTTATCCAGGACAAAAGAGGGCTCCTCATAGTATATGTTAGTGGGGGATATCTATTGATGTATCCAAAACATGCTTTTCTAAACCATCTGCAACCATGTTTTGCTCCCTATATGTATGCTTCATTAGCGGATTACCCAGGTGTTGGAGGACGAACCTGCAATCATTCAACAAATGTAAGTAAACAAGATTGTCAGTTTGTAGTAAAACTATTACCTCAGTGGAATCCGTTTCAACTTCTAATGGGATTAGGCAGTGGCTTAGGGCTATCTTGAGTCCTTGCAGTAGGGCAATCGGCTCCATTTTCACACTATTTACCTTGAATGTGCAACCTGTGAAGCCTACTTTCCAATTTCCTAGGGAGTAACGAATGACACCACAATAACTGGAGATGTGGCTTGAAGCGCCAGTCACACCATCTGTATTTAACTTAAAAAATTCTACATTTGGTGGTTGCCATTTAACATATAGCGAATTTTTTTTGGTTTGAATCCACGCTTTTGGCCAAGGTAAAAAAATTCTTACGCTGTATGCAAGACCAAGTTTAAGCTGACATAGTCATTAGAGTTTTCAAATGTATTTTTATTTCTCGTTTTCCAGATATACCAAAGGCAGTAGGGAATCAGCATTGTCGATGACAACTTTTGTGAGGGTATGTCACGTGTTTCCATGATAAGGTGTCGCATCCATTGATTAGATTCAGAGTGATTATTTGTTTGAGCAATAAATGGGGTTGTAATATCGGTCTGAGACCAGAGAGCATGTGCTGCTTGGAAATTAAAAAAGATGAGTGGAATAGTTTCCTCGCCACTATTGCAGATAGAGCAAAGTGAGGAGTGGACTATGATAAGATGATGTAGATAGGAGGATGTAGGGAACCGGTTATGTGCAAGTAACCAAATAAAATGGGTAATTTTTGGTGGTAGTTTTAACTTCCAAACCCATTGAAAACAGGTTATATTATGGAGTTGGTAGAGTGTTTCATAAAGAGATTTCACTGAAAAACGACTATTGTTTGTGAGGCCTCATATAATGCGATCATGAATATTTAGGTGGTAAGGAAAATAGACACGTAAAAATTGATTTTTAATAGACGCTGACAAATCAAAGGAAAGGGAATATTCTAAGGATGCAGTCATCTCATGGGCAGTAAGTGGTCCGTGAATCAGTTGCCTAAGAAATATATTTGGTTAGTACCAAGAGTTATTCCAGAAATTGATATGCCTTTCCGTAGCCGACTTCCAAAGAAGTCCTCTTTGACAATAGATCCAACCCCACTGGATGTTAGTCCAGGTGGTCGAAGATGAGACCCTTGGTTGAGAAGGGTGGGCATATTTTGAAATGAGGATTGAGGCCCAAAAGGAATTTGGTGGTTGAAATAGACGCCAAGCAGTGCTAGCTAAGAGGGCTTGATTCTTTTCCTTTAGACGTTGTATTCCTAGACCTCCTTCAATTTTTTTGTTTCCAGTTAATAAGATGGAGTTTCCTGAAAGAAATGCAGTAATCCTACCCATTGTGAGAGGCATCTTCCACTTTGTAATTGAAGGGTCCAAACCTCGCTTCGTCGCTCAGTCCCTTGCTTCTTTCCTCCTCTTTTTCGGGGCTTTGTTCTTGGGGGGCCGCCTTGCGCAGCTTTAGAAAGGAGAGAATTTCAGAAAGCTAGTAGTTGTAGAGTCCCACAAAAAATTTCTTTGATATCATTCTAACTTATTGAGAATCGATGAAGGGATTTTGACTAACTGCATGACATGTGTTGGAATTGCATTGAGTGGGGATTTAATAAGGGTGACTCTACCTGCTTTGGATAGAAATTTTTTTTAAGCCCGCTAGTCGTGTTTTAAAGTTGTGAAGTAAAAATTGGTAATCCCTAGTGGTGGAGCGGTTGACAGAGATCGGGAATCCTAGATATTTCCCAAATGTCGAACCTTCCGACATATTAAAGGAAGTGAGAACAAAGTTTTTATCCGAATTCGAGCAGTTTTGTGTGAAGAAGATTTTTGGTTTATTAAAGATAATTGAAAAGTAAAGTGACTGATATGATCAATAATTGATGACATGAAGTCATAGCAATATTAATGGTCATAATCTCATTGGCAAAGAAAATGTGAGAAATTATTGGACCTCGCTTGGAGATTTTAATTAGATCCCACGATGATACATATACAAAGTTGGATGATTTTAGCTTCAATTATTGATTATGAAATTTTATACCACTACTACTACTATGACTACTTTATAGGTAGAAAAAATTCTTAAAAATTGAATGACAGGAAGAAATTTATGTTTAAAAAGAGAACTTTAGAGACCTCAAAATGATGGGAACAAATGTTAAGTATGCAGTTTAAGTTAATACGGATCAAATTAAAGTAAATGAGATTAAAGTCCATGGAAAATATCTCGCATATTTCTAATACTTCATTGATCATGAGATTTCTACAATAATACTTATGGATTACCAATTTTACATACTTGCTTACGTCTATAAATCCTTACATTTCGCTCACTTTTTTTCTCAACCGAACCAAAACACGCTTTTCTTTAATTCCGCAAATAAACTCATTCCCATCGTCTGGAAAAATGGATACCTTAGCATGTCTTTTCTTTTTCCATTTTAGCATTTTGAGCTTCCACCAGGATCAATCCCAGTACCAGTGTGACGTCGATACAACCGAAGAGGCGCCCGCTTGAGTAAGTGTCGTTTTCAAATGCTGCAGTAAGTTGAGGTGGACCCCACACTTCCACCATTCTTATTAGAGTAAGCTAGCACGTACAATCCCTCGAAAGCATGTTAAGTATAAAATTCCAGAAATGTCCCTATGCCAGGCAGACAGGTTGACCATGTGTTGCCCGGTTATTCCCGCTTAGAGGTCGTTTGATAGGAGGTATTAGAAAATATACTACCTATGAATAACTAATACTTGTATTACTTATACATCATACTTGGCATTATCCTATGTATAAGTAATTACCCTAAATCCGAAAGGGAAAGCTCACCTCACTCTTTAACTATGTAAGTTTTATGCTNAGCCTTACAATTATTGGAAAAAACTATACCCTTTCCACAAGATTTTAAAGATTTTATACCAGGATCTAAGTCAGACCAGGTAATAATTAAACAAAATAACATTATAATAGCAGTGTTAATAGAAGTAGATAATAAATTAGATAGGTTACTAAGAGAAAAAGAAGCAAAGAAATCTAGCAATAATCACGAAATAGATAATTTAATAAGTAAATTAGAAAAGATAGAAATAACTCCACAAAAAGAAAGAATAAGTAAAAAACAGAAAAAATGGACTTTCTTTCAGTTAGATCAAGACCAAGCTGCTCAGAAAATAGACTAAGTAATAATATATTATCAAGAATACTACTATGCAGACGAGAAGAAGAAGATAATCAACAGTTAGATGAAATAATAGATGTAGATAAGAATATAAAAAATTTCCAACAAAATCAACTAAGACTCTTAGACCCAAGAATATTATACTGGCTTAGTAATACAACTCAATTATACAGACATTATAGAGAAGACCAGATATCAGCTATAGGAGACAGTTTTACAACTTTAAACCTAATTAATCCAGAATCAATGAAAGAAGTAAAAAGGTTTAAAAAGAATTTGATGCATATGAGACTAATAATTATAGGAATTAAAGGGTTAATTAGAAAGAACATAGGAACAAAAGTCCTATTAGTAGTATATGATGATAGATGGACATAATTAAAGAAGTCTATAATAGGATTAACAGAGGTAGACATGACAAATAATGGAGAAATTTTTTATATAAGCCCAGAATTTATGATGAATATGTTAGAATTCGGAAAAAACATAAAAATAGGAATACAGACTAAAGGATACGAAGAAATGACTAACGGAAATAATCTCTTAATGTGTATAGGATTTCTAGGAAAAATGACAGATGATAGTAACACCAAATTCAGACTAAAAATAGATGATGTAGTAGAAGTAATGGGAAATAAAGGAATTAAACTAATAAAGCCCATAAAAATAGACCCCGAAGAGTACGCAGGATTAGAATGGAATCTGGAAAGTTTTAATAAAAAGAAGGTTTTAAAACCAGAATCTCATCTAATGTATACTAACTCGAAGGGAGAAACATCGATTAGATTTACAGATTATAAATATACACCCCATCAAGGGATAAATGAAGAAAGTATAACAGAAAGTACAATAAATGATGAAGGAAACACCGAAATGATGAACATAAAATTTTTATCAGAAGACGAGTTTGAAGTAGACATAGCGATAGAAAAAGCTATAGAAATCTATAAAAATAATGAAAGAAAACTTTTTAAATGTAAAGGTTGTAAATTAAGAGACATAAACATAGAAGAAGTTAAAACACATTTTAAAAGATGCGAACTAAGAACAGATAATATTGGATATAGGAAAGAATATGATATTCAGTCAAAATTAGAACAAATGGATAAAATAATAAAATATGTAGAAAACGAAAATGAGGATATAGAAATAGAATCTCTAATAAGTCAAAAAGAATTAATGGAATCTACAAGTTCAACACCTTTCCAAAAGACTCCTCAACAAACATTCACGGTAGACACTAGCACAGGTAATATACCTAGAAAACGAGTATATAGGATTGGAGAAACTGCTCAAGAAAATGTAAAACCAATGGGTAAAAGAATGCCTATTGAAGAACCGATTAAACTCCAAGAGGGAGGTAGTAAAGGTAAGATATTAAATATAGCTGCACACGATCCACAAATGTGGAATTCGGTAATAGATTTATGGAAAGGAATAGTGGTGGCAGACTATATTAAAAATTACTCAGAATCAGATGCAGAAACTATGTATAGATACTTAGAAACTTTTCTAGGAGAATCAGCTAAAGGAGTATGGGAAGCATACAAAGTAGAATTTCCCCAAGAATTCCAGAATTTAGTATCACTAGGAGCAAATCCTTATAATTTTACTAATCAAATTCATATTTTACTCACTGGTGAAGACCCAAATAGTGGATTAATAACACTACAGAGAGATGCTTTAATAAAACTAGAACAATTAAGTATAAGTAGTTGGTTCCAGATTAAAAAAAATTTAAACGACTTTTTCTATTATTGTACCATTAGCGGAAATACATTTGACCAAGATCTAGGTAAAAAGCTTTTTAATAAATTACCAGGAGCCTTAGGAAGAGAAATAGAAGAAAGATGGTACAAAAGAGAAGGAGTAATACAAAACCCTAATGCAAAATGGGCAATAGGACATAGAATACAACATGTAATGACTATTTTACAAGAAAAATGTACAAACCTACAAATACAAAAACAGTTAAAACAGAATGAAATGGGTTTTTGTAGAGAAGTAGTATACACAACACAGAATTACGATAAAGATAGACAAAGACGTAAAAAATATCGAAAACCGCAATATAATAAGAGTTATGGTAGAAGAAAATATTACCTTAGAAAGTCGTCAGCTAAAAAGCCATATTTAAATAAAGATAGACATGTTCGAAAATATAGAACAGATAGAAACTACAAAAACAAATTAGAATGTTTTACTTGTGGAAGCATAGAACATCTAGCCAATACTTGCCCAAAAAGAATGAACAATAAAACTAGAAATTCGCAATTAATAGAAGACTTTCAAGAAACTCTAATAAATGTAGACGAATACATGTCAGATAATGAAAGTATATATTCTATAATAAGTTTAGAGGCAGAAGAAAGAGAAAAATCAGATTCCTCAGACTCAGAAGAAGAAAATCTTATAAACAATATGGGATTAGAGCAATTAGACAATTTACAAATAGGAAATTTAATGAATATAATAGAAGAATGTAATCATGACTTTAAAAAAGGAAAAGGCTTAGATAGTAACCCTTGTTTTATTTGTAAATGGTATCCTAGTAAAGAAAAAAGGGCTAAATGCACGAGTTGTTACAAAGAAGGATGTATAATGTGTATAGAAAAAGAACTAAACATAATAATAAATGATAAAAAAGAATTTAAAAGGGAAGATGAATCTTTAGGCAATGAAAGGATTTTAAAGATAGAAAGAAAGGTAGAAGAACTAGAAAGAAGATTACAACAATTAGAAAAAGGAAAACAACAACTAGAAAGTATAAAAAAAGGAGACTATTTAGAACAATAAATGAGTGAAGAAGTATATGATACCTTTATATGTAATGAAGATAAAAGACTAAGTACTTTAAAAGTTTTAGTAAGACTTAGAATAGAAGGATATGAAATAGAAACTTTAGCGTTGGTAGACTCATGATGTACCAAATGCACCGTAAATNATATGGGTTAGAGATTTAGATATTAATGTAGATTTTGTAATAGGATTAAGTTTTATGCTATACAATAATGGGAGTTGTCTAATAAGTAGAGATGGAGTAATTTTTTTTAAAAACATAACTCATACGCCTGTACAGACAACTAAAATAAAGACAACTTCAAGGCAAAAGGGTCTAGAAGATATAAAACAAGACAAATGTTGTGAAGAATGCGAGACTAGTAAAACTTGTTGTAAAAAAGATATCAGAACTAAATTTACTATTAGAAGAAGACGAAATCTTGGATAAAAATTATGATTTTATAG
>ML397403.1:0-11465 GCA_005239525.1 Nicotiana knightiana | reverse complement strand
GTGATAAGGAAACAAAAGTAAATAAGGAATATTCTAGATTTGTATATTTCCTATGTTATTTAGGAGTAGGTTACAATTAATTAATTGTATGGGTTTAGGAAAACTTAGCCAATTAGGTTTAGGTTTCCTAGTCCATTAGGTTTAGGTTTCCCAATTAGTTTAGGTTTTGTCTTATTTCTTTGCCTATAAATACTTGTGGAATCAATGAGAAGGGATGGAAGATTTCACCCCAAAACTTGTCTTGTATTGTTCTTCATTATTTCTTAGCATTCTATCAGCTTTTCACAGGTAAATTTTGAATTTGTCCAACATTGTATTGTACTTAGAAAATAAGTATAAACAAGTAAATTCTTGAAACAAAAAGGGGATGGGTAGTGATGGCTCCATTATGAGCCATGTGATGTTAATTTAATAATTATAATAATGTTTGTAAGAATTAGCTAGTGATGTGGTATGATTATAAAGTAAAAATAGTAATATATATTGAGTTAAAAGTTACTACTATGAAGAGTGATTTTGGGTAAAACTTCTTAATTTTGGTTTATAAGATGGAATGATGGCCAATGATTAGCACCATGATGGTGGTAATAATGAATTAAGTTCTAGGGACTTTAGAATGCATCAGAAATATACATGATCTCTACTGTTGCGGGTTTTAAATTTGGATATTAAGGATTAACCACTAAATTGTAATAACGAGATGATTGATAGTGATTAGAATAATGAGGCTAGGTGGGTTAAGCAATTGAAATACATTCGGCGAATTGATGATGAAATATAAAACTCTGAGGATTGGGTATTCTAGATTAGTGATGAATTTATACTAAATGAGAAAATTAACATGGGATCGATATTATGTAATTATAGATTGATTGGAGGAATTTGTACGAATCACACGAGGCGAAGCATTTGGTATTTCGGCACAAGTACTATGAGCAGCAATCTTACGGAAATTTGTGTTTTCATAACTTGCATGATTTACACATGATTTTAATATGAATATGTTACCGATTATATTGAGTTGCATGTGGGACAAGTCTTTTACTCGATATGATACCGAAATAGTTATTTGGGATGATTACCGTTGTTTTAAATATTTGTGTTGTCGCTTGATCTGTTTTACCGTTTTCTTGAATTTACTGCTATCGAAATGAAGTTATATGATTTGATAAGAACCGAAATGTCCTATATTGTTTTAAAATATTTTCTACGAGTATATACGGATTACAGAGACAAGTATAAATGAGAGTAGACATTGAAGGATCCCGTAGCTAACGATGGGTTCGTTAGTGTGATGACCCAAGGGGTCATTTTATAAAATTAGACTCCGTTCCATGCTAAATAACCATAAAAATACAAAAATTAAATACCTCAAAATGCGTGCACAGTCCGGGCATGAAACCGAAAAACTTTTATGTGAAAATATGAGAAATAGTGATTTTTAGAATTTAAATTTGATAAAAGTTGACTTTGGTCAACATTTTGAGTAAACGGACCCGGATCTATGTTACGACGATCTCGAGAGGTCCGCAGTAAAATATGGGACTCGGGCGCGTGTCCGAAAATGAATTCCAAGGTCCCAAGCCTTAGAAATCAATTTTTGAAAGAAATTATTTTGCTGAAATGCTTATGAATTAAAGAAAAAAATAATGCTAAAAATCATTGATATCGAGTCCGTATTTTTGTTACGGAGCCTTGTACAACTTTGTTATGACATTTAAAGGTTAGTTATGAAATTTGGTAAAAAACGGAGTTCGTTTGATGTGATTCAGACATCCGGTTGAGAAATTATGAACTTTAAGAGTTTTTGTTGAAAATGATGAGTTTTGAGGTCTAATTCATAAATGTACATGTTATTTTCATGATTTTATTGCACGAGTAAGTCTGTATGATATTTTTAGACTTGCGTGCATGATTTGTTTAGAGCCCCGAGGGCTCGGGTGAGTTCCGGATAGGGCACGGGGTGTTTTACACTTGAAATAAACTGCTGGTTTTTCATTCCTGGTGCGCCTGGAATTTCAACTGTGCGATCGCATGGTCCTATCCGCGATCGCACAGTGCAAGCTCAAGGGGGCCCCAGATTTGTACTGTGCGACCGCACAGTTCCTCACGCGAATGCACTGCCCAAGCCCCTTACCCTGTGCGAATGTACCCCCACCCCGAGATCGCACAACCCAATTTCCCCTTACCCTGTGCGATCGCATCTAATTAACCGCGATCGCACAGTTGCCCAGCCCAGCTAATATAAATACCTGTTAAAAACGGCAGAACCCTTTCTTCTCCAAATTTTCGAGGTTCCATCCCTAAAAATGAGTTTTCTTCAACAATCTTCATCCCCAATTCATAGGTAATCAATTCCGAACCTTGTTCTTTCAATTCCTTACTATTTTATATCACTTTTAAAGCAAAAACAAAGAATTTCATGGTAAAAATCTAGAATTTGGGTAGAGTTAGGGAGTTTTGTAAAAAATTGAATTTCTATATCAAATTAATGTCGGATTTCAAAACTAATAGCATATTTGGGTTCGTGGGTGAATGGTAAACATAATTTGGTCCGAACCCCGAGTTTAGACCAAGCGGGCCCGGGGTCGGGTTTTCACTTTTTTTAGAAACTTAGGAAAAATTATATTTTTCAATAAAGTTAGTTTCTTTATCATTAGTTAATGATATTAAGTTAATTTTGATTAGATTTGAGCAATTTAGAGGTGAATTCAAATGGAAAAATAATAATTGAGTAGTGAGTGACCTGCGGAATTGAGGTAAGTGTTTGGTCTAACTTTGGCTTGAGGGAATAGGACTCCCCATTTGTTTGTTATGTGAAATGCACGTGCGTGGTATATATGTGTGGTGACGAGTATCTATGCACCACCCAAATTGTCTGTTAAACATGATCCCCTTTCCTGTTCCCCACTTATTTGATCATTGTCTTAACTGTTATATGTTCATTATTGTTTCTATGATTATTTGGTCTGGTGGAACTGTTGTTAGTTATTGTTGTGACTATGGAAAGAGTATTGGTTGTTTGAGGTTGTTTCCTGGTGATATAAACATGGTTGAGATGTTTGCTATTGTTTGTATGAATTAAATGTATTTATATTTGATATTCCTGTTGGTTTCATGATTGAGAGGTTATTGATGAAGTTACGAGAATAATGTAGTTTATTATTTATAATTGTTGAGACAAAAGTATTGTGAAAGGCTTGGCCTGAATTTGTGAAATCTTAAATAAATTGATATGATATGTCTGGTGGGAGCGGGTTGCACGCAGCAACAAGGAGTGATAAGGGTGGACATGTGGGATCGGGTTGCACGCTGCAACATGAGTAATAAGGGTGATATTTTAGGGAGGAGCAATAAGGCAGGACAGGTGGGAGCGAGTTGCACGCCGCAACAAGGAGCGATAAGGGAGGACATTTATATTCTTACTGATTTTCAAAGGAAACAAAGATTTGAAACTTTCTATTTTATATTATTATTTTCATATTTTGGCACTACTTTTATTCAAAGTTAAAGTTTGAAATTTTGAAGAGTTATTTGAGAATTGATTATAGCTCAGTTGATTTATTTTGTTGCAGCACTTATTTATTTATTTGTTTAGACTTCCTGTTGGCTTTATTATTTATTGTTGTTATCGATTATATTGTTGAAGCCCGACTTAGCCTCGCCACTACTTCGCCGAGGTGAGGTGAGGCACTTACTCGGTACATGGGGTCGGTTATACTGATACTACACTTTGTGCTCTTTTGCACAGATCCGGGTGCTAGTACAGCAGTGAGGATTTCAGGACGACCACCCGATTCATTTGGAGACACGAGGTACATCTGCCGGCATTCGCAGATTTCGAGAGTCTTCTCCTATTTTTACATACACTATTTTATATCATTCAGAACAATTACACTATTTGTTTAAGCCATTATTTGTAGTATTCTTTAGTAGTTCGTGGATTGTGACACCAGACTCTGGGGTAGTTCTAGATTTATTTATATGGTTAGTTTCGTGGCTCGTTTTAATTAGTTAATTGTATGTTTCTCTTTATTACATTGGGAATCATTCTTTAAAAGTCAATAGACTCAGTTTACTTTAGATTATTTTATTATATCTAAATGAATAAATAATGTAAAGTAGTTAATTGAATTCTAACTTTGGCTTGCCTAGCAAGTGTGGTGTTAGGCGCCATCATGACCTCTAAGGTTGGGAATTTTGGTCGTGACAAGTTGGTATCAGAGCACTAGGTTGCCTAGGTCTCACAATTCACGAACAAACTTGGTAGAGTCTGAAGGATCGGTACGGAGACGTCTATACTTATCTCTCAGAGGCTATGAAGTTAGGAACAATTTCTCTTCTATTCTACTCCATCGTGCGAATTTATTCTACCATTGATGATTGAACTTGCCTATTATTGTCCTCTCACAAATCTCAACAACACGCAAAGCGTCTACAATCGGACAAGAGGTGAAGCCCCAATGACAGCTACGATTAGGGGAAGAGACATAAACGGAGTTTAGTATAAAGCTCGAACATCAACACCTATTGTAAAGTCTCAAATGGATCTGGTCGCGGAGGTTCTAGCTCAGTCAGTACATGTTGGACTAGTCCATATCCCAGAAGGATTCATAGCTACTCCATTATGGCATGACAAGGGAATAGTTGAAAGAAACAAAGTTGATTTATATGAGCTGTGAAGTTTATCATTGTGAATTATCAGATAGAGTGACCTATGGCTTCGTGCCAAGTGGGGAAGTCCACTGTCAAGGAATATACTGTGGGGTCATGTGTTATATCGATTTTGGCCTGGAATATATAAGGCCTGAGATTTTGCAAAAGATAAAGCGGGGACTTGCGATATGTCTGCTACCTTAATAACCCTATACCTCAGTACCAAAGGAGTTATATAACAAACTTTAAATCTACAGAAGGTTTACTCACCGTGGAAGTCACGGTTGCAGATTTAGGGATGCTCCAGAGGGAGTACAGTGGTTGACAAGCTTCTAGACTATATGGTTCGTGCCAAGGTTTATCTGTATAGAGCTCTACTTTTGGGATCATTGTGTATCAATAGAGATGAGAGTTAGCCCAAAAGAATGATGAAAAAGTATATGAATAAAAGGGGGTAGCTCAGCAGTGTTGAGTTAACATAGTAAAAGAAGAAATTGACCGCCAGTGTTTGTAAAAAGCCTACGAAGAGGACGACCAGCCAATGCAACATCAATTACTTGACTCAGTTCTCATAAATGCTTTTGAAAGATTTGCTTCTCGGACTCTCCATAATACGTGGCGCATAGGGTTTGAACGGTTGCATCAGGTCACCATGACAATGTACGAACATGCCATCAGGTTCGATAAGTTAGCTTGTCATACTCCTACTCCAGTTCATATAGACAGAGGGCGAGACCCCAGACTCATTAAAGGACTCAATTATGATTGTAAAAATTTTGTGCGACTCAGGGCAATTCGGCTAGTGGTAGGAACTGTTCTAGATTTGGGAGAGTCATAATTCATCAGTGCACTTAGGCTATGTGCCCCATTGTAGTTACAACTCAAGTATATGACCAGCTAGGGAAAAAAGGTTCGGAATGTCGAAAGTGGAGGTTAGATTCCTAGAGGTGGAGACCTAGCCTGATGACATATTTTCCATGGTATGGCTGAGGTCGTTACATTAAATGGAGTCATTACAAGAACAATCTCTAATTAGTATAAAGTGATGATGTCCCGAACTTAATACAATTATGCATAACTAATACAATTCTTCTATTATGATCTACTCTCAGGTGATTTTTGTAACTCAAAAATCTACTTATGTGAATACTTGTATTGAGAGATTCTATGGAGATAGTTGCGTCTATCATTACGTGTTGTATTTTTGTTTAACAGAAAGTATTTAAAGGAAGGAAATGAAATGTTTCGATTGGCCTGATACAAATGTTGCTTGTGATTCAGAATTGAGGAGAGATCCTCGCATTTTAATATGATTTGAGATATTTAAATCGGGCTACGAGCCGCGGTGGAAGTTATGTAAGGACGAGGTCCTTGTGATGGAAATTCTTGTGTTTAAATTCTCCCTTGTGAATTAAACTTTTACTATAGTACTGGTAGGGAGTCATGTCTATTAGGCTTATTCAACAATTTATGTATAAAAAAATATAATGATAGTAATCTTAATAAATTAACAACTAATAATAAAGTAATGCTAATAATAATTAAATAAATAAATAAAGAAATAAATTAATTAATTAACTGCGCATAGTTTACCAAATCTGTGTTATAATTATTGAGCTTTGACCTACGAGGTATGCTGCCCATGTGGCGTTAAATGAGACACGTTAAGTCAGGTATATAAGTATGAGGTCTTCATGAATCACATCTCGTTATTAGTATTGTGAAGGTTTGAAAGGAGATTATTGCTAACGTGAAGTTGTTTGATAATTCTGTAATTGGCTATGAACAACCATTGAGAAAATAGAGGCGATGAGTACGGGCAGCCTTACGTATATTCTAGTTGGTGAGAGACCATTAGCTTCAGACATTCAGACATTGGCTAATTAGTTCGTGAGGTTGGATATTTCCCCAGCAATGTTCTAGTTTGTACAGTCGCTCGGTCTTCCCTATTTGAGCGTATTCGGGAGCGACAAGATAATGACCCACATTTGGCGGTCCTTAGGGACACTGTTCGGCACGGTGGTGCCAAGCAAGTTAGAGTTGAAGGTGATGGTGTTTTGAGGATGCAGGGTCAGTTATGTGTGCCTAATGTTGATGGCCTTCGGGAGTTGATCCTTGAGGAGGCTCACAGTTCTAAGTATTCGACTCACCTCGGTGCAACCAAAATGTACCAAGACTTGAGGCAGCATTATTGGTGGATAAGGATGAAAAAGGACATTGTTGCGTATGTGTCTCGTTGCTTAAATTGTCAACAGGTAAAGTATGAGCATCAGAGACCCGATAGTTTGCTTCAGCAGATAGATATTCCTGAACGGAAGTGGGAGCGTATCACTATGTACTTCGTTGTTGGGCTCCCACGAACTCAGGAAATTTGATGTGGTTTGGGTTATTGTGGATAGGCTGACTAAATCAGCACATTTCATTCCTGTGGCAAGTACTTATACTTCAGAGCGGTTGGCTGAGTTATATATTCGGGAGATAGTTCGCCTTCATAGGGTGCCCGTGTCTATCATTTCTAATCGGGGTACGCAGTTTACTTCGCACTTTTGGAGGGAAGTTCAGCGTGAGTTGGGTACCCGAGTAGAGTTGAGTACCACATTTCACCCTCAGACTGACGGACAGTCCGAGCGTACCATTCAGATATTGGAGGACATGCTCCGCGCTTGTGTTATTGATTTTGGAGGTTCATGAGATCAGTTCTTGCTGTTAACGGAGTTTGCTTATAATAATAGTTATCTGTCGAGCATTCAGATATCTCCTTATGAGGCGTTATATAGTAGACGCAGCGGATCGCCAGTTGGATGGTTTGAGCTGGGAGAGGCTCGATTGTTGGGTACATACGTAGTTCAGGAGGCCTTAGATAAGGTCAAGATTATTCACGAGAGACTCTGTGCAGCTCAGTCTAGGCAAAAGAGTTATGCTGATCGTAAGGTTCGTGATGTGGAATTCATGGTTGGAGAGAGAGTATTGCTTCGTGTGTCGCCCATATTGGATGTTATGAGATTTGGGAAGAAGGGTAAGTTGAGCCCTAGGTATATCGGGTCGTTTGAGATTCTTGATAGAGTGGGGGAGGTATCTTATAGACTTGCATTGCCTCCAGGGTTATCCTCAGTTCATCCAGTATTCCATATGTATATGCTCCGAAAATATCATGGCGACCCGTCCCACGTGTTAGATTTGAGCTCTGTCCAGTTGGACAAAGACTTGACTTATGAGGAGTATCCGGTAGCTATTTTAGACCGACAGGTTCACCAATTGAGATCTAAGAGTTTTCCTTCAGTTCGAGTGCAGTGGAGAGGCCAGCCCGTTGAGGCAGCTACTTGGGATTTTGAGTCAGACATGTAGAGTAGATACCCACACGTGTTCGCCACTTCAGGTAAATTTCTATGTCCGTTCGAGGACGAACGTGTATTTTAGAGGTGGAGATTGTGATGACCCAAAGGGTCATTTTATAAAATTAGACTCTGTTCTATGCTAAATAACCATAAAAAGAATAAAATTAAATACCTCAAATTGTGTGCACAGTCCGGCGTGAAACCGAAAAGCTTTTATGTGAAAATATGAGAAATAGGGATTTTTAGAATTTAAATTTGATAAAAGTTGACTTTGGTTAACATATTGAGTAAAGGGACTCGGATCTGTGTTTCGACGATCCCGGGAGGTCCGTAATAAAATATGAGACTCGGACGTGTGCCCGGAAATAAATTCTGAGGTCCCAAGCCTTAGAAATTAATTTTTGAAAGTAATTATTTTGCTGAAATGCTTATGAATTAAAGAAAAGAAATAATGCTAAAAATCAGTGATATCGGGTCCGTATTTTGGTTCCGGAGCCCGGTACAACTTTGTTATGACATTTAAAGGTTAACTATAAGATTTGGTGAAAAACGAAGTTCGTTTGATGTGATTCGGACATCCGGTTGAGAAATTATGAACTTTAAGAGTTTTTATTGAAAATGATGAGTTTTGAGGTCTAATTCATAGATGTACATATTATTTTCATGATTTTATCGCACGAGCAAGTCCATATGATGTTTTAAGACTTGCGTGCATGATTTGTTTAGAGCCCCGAGGTCTCGGGTGAGTTCCGGATGCCACGAGGTGTTTTACACTTGAAATAAACTGTTGGTTTTTCATTGTTGGTGCGCCTGGAATTTCAACTGTGCGATCGCATGGCCCTATCCGCGATCGCACCGTGCAAGCTCAAGCCCCCCCCAGATTTGTACTATTCGGCCGCGCAGTTCCTCACGCGAACGCACAGCCCCAGCCCCTACCCTGTGCGAACGCATCCCCCACCCCGCGATCGCACAGTTGCTTAGCTCAGCTAATATAAAATTATAAATACCTATTAAAAACGGGCAGAACCCTTTATTCTCCAAAATTTGAGGTTCCAGCCTAAAAATAATTTTTCTTCAACAATCTTCATCCCCAATTCATAGGTAATCAATTCCAAACCTTGTTCTTTCAATTCCTTACTATTTTGCATCACTTTTAAAGCAAAAACAAAGAATTTTCATGGTAAAAATCTAGGATTTTGGTAGAGTTAGGGAATTTTGTAAAAAATGGTATTTTTATATCAAATTAAGTTCGTATTTCAAAATTAATAGCATATTTGGGTCGTGGGTGAATGGGTAAACATAATTTGGTCCGAACCCCGAGTTTAGATCAAGCGGGCCCGAGATCGGGTTTTCACCTTTTTTCTAGAAAACTTAGAAAAAATTATATGTTTAAATAAAGTTAGTTCCTTTAGCATTAGTTAATGATATTAAGTTAATTTTGATTAGATTCGAGCAATTTAGAGGTGAATTCAAAGGGAAAAACAATAATTGAGCAGTGAGTGGCATGCAGAATTGAGGTAAGTGTTTCGTCTAACTTTGGCTTGAGGGAATAGGACTCCCCATTTGTTTGTTATGTGAAATGCATGGGCGTGGTATATAGGTGTGGTGACGAGTATCTATGCACCACCCAAATTGTCTGTTAAACATGATCCCATTTCCCGTTCCCCACTTATTTGATCATTGTCTTAACTGTTATATGTTCATTATTGTTTCTATGACTATTTGGCCTGGTGGAATTGTTGTTAGTTATTGTTGTGACTATTTGAAAAGAGTATTGGTTGTTTGAGTTGGTTTACTGGTTATAGAAACATGGTTTGGAGGTTTGGTATTGTTTGTATGAATTAAAGGTATTTATATTTGATATTCCTGCTGGTTTCATGATTGAGAGGTTATTGTTAAAGTTATGAGAATAATGCAGTTTATTATTTATAATTGTTGAGACAAAAGTATTGTGAAAGGCTTGGCCTGAATTTATGAAATGTTAAATAAATTGATATGATATGTCTGGTGGGAGCGAGTTGCACGCCGCAACAAGGAGTGATAAGTGTGAACAGGTAGGATCGGGTTGCACGCCGCAACATGAGTAATAAGGGTGATATTTTAGGGAGGAGCAATAAGGGAGGACAGGTGGGAGCGGGTATCACGCTGCAACAAGGAGCGATAAGGGAGGACATTTACATTTTTACTGATTTTCAAAGGTAACAAAGATTTGAAACTTTCTATTTTATATTATTATTTTCATATTTTGGCACTACTTTTATTCAAAGTTAAAGTTTGGAATTTTGAAGAGTTATTTGAGAATTGGTTATAGTTGAGTTGATTTATTTTGTTGCAGCACTTATTTATTTATTTGTTTAGACTTCCTGTTGGCTTTATTATTTATTGTTGTTATCGATTATTTTGCTGAAGCCCGAGTTAGCCTCGTCACTACTTCGCTGAGGTGAGGTGAGACACTTACTCAGTACATGGGGTCGGTTATACTGATACTACACTTTGTGCTCTTTTGCACAGATCCGGGTGCTAGTACAACAGTAGAGGATTTCAGGACGACCACCCGATTCATTTGGAGACACGAGGTACATCTGCCGGCGTTCGCAGATTTCGAGAGTCTTCTCCTATTTTTACATACACTGTTTTATATCATTCAGAACAGTTACACTATTTGTTTCAGCCATTATTTATAGTATTCTTTAGTAGTTCNACTCTGGGGTAGTTCTAGATTTATTTATATGATTAGTTTCGTGGCTCGTTTTAATTAGTTAATTGTCTGTTTCTCTTTATTACATTGGGAATCATTCTTTAAAAGTCAATAGACTCTGTTTACTTTAGATTATTTTATTATGTATAAATTGATAAATAATGCAAAGTAGTTAATCGAATTCTAACATTGGCTTGCCTAGCAAGTGTGGTGTTAGGCGCCATCACGACCTCAAAGGTTGGGAATTTGGGTCGTGACAGTTAGACCTGATGCACCTTGTAATTACCGATTACTGTTACAACCCTCGCTAGTGAGAAGGTAGAACTAGCATACCTTTACTGATTTTCCTCGAGTAGGGACTACCGTTATATTTGACTTCTTGAGAAGAAGTCCACAGTTGTACCGATTACGTGATTCGTTCATTGAAACCTCCCAAGTGTGAATATTGATAGTATACGATGCTTACAGATTTTATTACTGAATTGCTAATTGTATTATACTACAAGAAAAGCATGGTGAGATTGAAAACTATTTATTATTTCTGAAAAAGGACATTTTTATGTTATTCATGTTTGATATACTGGCATATTTTCTAACTTGTCCCCAATAAAAACGGTTGTGGTTAAGTGTTAATACTCACTCAGCTAGCGACTTATTGCCTGCTAATTTTTTTTACAGAGACAACAGTTGACGCGAGGGAGGATTTTGTTAATTAGAGCGCACATGTTGATAGTTCTTGTAAATGACTAATTTTGCCCTATCTTATATATATATAT
>ML397402.1:6583-51121 GCA_005239525.1 Nicotiana knightiana | reverse complement strand
TATGGCAATTAAACTGGAATTCCGCCAGTCGTGCCTGTATTATCGCCTACCATTGTCCAGGTCAGACGCCTTGGTACGAACCCGGTACCGGATCGCATGATTTTCCGGGACATCAAATATTACCCAATGAACCATAACCAACGCTTCCGAATTATCAAGTTACATTTTTTGGCATTTTATGGATATTGGATGCCTAGATACGGAGCCGGTACCGGATCGTATGAAATTTGTCTTGGACATCAAATACGACCTTAGGAACAATAACCAACACTTCGAAATGACCAAGTTACATTTTTTGGCATTTTTTGGCATTTTTGGCAATTAAACTGGGATTTCGCCAGTCGTGCCTGTATTATCGCCTGCCATGGTCCAGGCCGGACGCCTAGGTACGGAGCTGGTATCGGATCGCATGATATTTATCTGAAACACATAATACGACCTTAGGAACCATAACCAATGCTTCAAAATGATCAAGTTACATTTTTTGGCATTTTATGACAATGAAACTCGAATTCCGCCAGTCGTGCCTCTATTATTGCTTGTCATAGTCTAGGTCGGACGCCTTGGTACGAAACTAGTACCGGATAGCATGATATTTGTCTGGGACATCAAATACGACCCAAGGAACCATAAACAATGCTTCAAAATGATCAAGTTACATTTTTTAGCATTTTATGACAATGAAACTGGAATTTCGCCAGTCGTGCCTGTATTATCGCCTTCCATGGCCCAGGTCGAACGCCTTGGTACGGAGCCAGTACCGGATAGCATGATATTTTTCCGCGACATCAAATACGACCCAATGAACCATAACCAACGCTTTGAAATGATGAAGTTACATTTTTGGCATTTTATGGATATTAAACTGGAATTCCGCCAGTCGTGCCTGTATTATCGCCTGCCATGGTCCAGGCCGGACGCCTTGGTATGGAGCCTCTACCGGATCATATGATATTTTTCTGGTACATCAAATACGACCCAAGGAACCATAACCAAAGCTTATAAATGATCAAGTTACATTTTTTGGCATTTTATGGCAATGAAACTGGAATTCCGCTAGTCGTGCCTATATTATCGCCTACCATGGTCCAGGCCGAACGCCTTGGTACGGAGCCAGTACCGGATTGCATGAAATTTTTTTAGGACATCAAATACGACCTAAGGATCCATAACCAACACTTTGAAATGATTAAGTTAAATGGTTTGGCATTTTATGGCAATTAAAATGGAATTCCGCCAATCGTGCCTTTATTATCGCCTGCCATAGTCCAGGTCGGACGCCTTGGTACGGAGCCAGTATCGGATCTCATGATATTTTTCCGGGATATCAAATATTACCCAAGGAACCTTAACCAATNCTTCTCTCCTCTTCGAATCCTCTCTAAGTTGTGTTTTTGGGGTCTATTTATAAGTTTAGGACAAACCCTAAACGTGTAGGAGACTTCTATTTCAACCGGGAAACACTTAAACTTGTCAAAACTCGGAATTGACCGAAACAGGGGCCTGGCGTTATGAGGCTAACGCCTGGATAACGCCAGGCTAGGGATGTCTTTAGAAGGCGAACGCCTGCCTAACGCCAGGACCAGCCTGGCTTTAGGAGGCAAACGCCTGGGTAAGGCCAGGGAGTTCCCTCGTCGCCTCTTAAGCGTATTTTCAACGTATTTGCATCCATTTAGCTCGGTTTCCATCTCCAATTCACCTACACATGAAATAAACTCCATTAAGCACATAAAAAGTGTATTTTTATCATTAATGCGCATAAAATGTAAGGCATATAACATGTTAAACTATGAATTCTAGTCTCGCATCAGGCACCACTGAAACCATCAGAATGGCGAGGTCTCTTGTCAGACCCCTGACCTCCCATCCCGAGAACCGACTCAACCCTCTTAGCCACATTAGCTGCATCCTGCAAAAAAATCTTGGTCCCTATCTCCTTGGCTATCTACAACCTGATGGGCTGAGAAATGCCCTCAATAAACCATCTGACCCGCTCTCTCTGTGGGCAACAAGACAATATCATGTATAGACAAATCCACGAAACGAGTCTCATACTGGGTCACGATCATACTGCCCTGCTGTAGTCGCTCAAACTGACGACGCTTCTCCTCTCGAGTAGTAACATACAAAAACTTCTCCATAAAGAGATGAGAAAAATGATCCCAAGTCAAGGCAGGTGACCCAACTGGTCTAGTCAACAAATAATCCCTCCACCATTTCTTGGCGGAACCATTTATCTGAAAAGCAGCAAAATTGACCCCATTGGTCTCCAAAATACCCATATTACGCAACACCTCATGACAACTATCCAGATATTCCTGAGGGTCCTCTGAAGTAGTGATCACACCTCACCCACACTACTATATAAGTAGGAAGGCAAGGATCGTGTAGCTTTTACCCGAATGATCGGGATCGAATCCACAGGGAGTCTATAATGGGGGTGAGTGTCTAAGCGATCTAAAAGGGTCGAGTGTTTCTAATTGCACTTCTAAATATTTGTTGGTATTGAACTATGCTAAGTGTACTCTATTGTTTGTCAGCTAATTACTGACTAATTTGTTTTTGTTGTTGTTTTCTGATATTGATAAAGGAACTAGGGTCGTAACCTTTGCCTAGGTGGATACACAACGGGTTTTAATTCTAAGGTCGGGGAATTGGTTAGGGATACAACTATAACCAATGCACGAAGGTGCCCACTCTATACCTCTCGGTAGTTTGAGTGATTTTACCCTAATTGGCCCTCACGAGGTCAATTAAGTGTCATTTAATCAAGCAATTAAGGCTTAGGTAGGGTATTACTCTCTCTAGGTTTAACTCGTTAATTAGGGCTCAAGTAGGGTTTTATCATTTCTGGGTTTAACCCAAGTGATTGGGACTACCAATCTCTTGATAATGCCCTAATTTCCTATCAGGCTAATTTCTAGACTCAAGTCTTCTTTCTCAAGAGAGACCCAAGTCATGAAAAGGCTAATTAGTGTTTGCAACCACTAATTATAGTAATAGAAACCTTGAATTAGCCTAAATAGCCAACACCCATTAATTTCCCAACCTTAATTTCAAAAACCCATTACATACCCACACTAGAGTTGAGCCACAACCCTAGTTAATGGGTCTAGCTACTCATAATCAAAGATGAAAACAATGATAGAGAAGAAGAAGAACCCATTTAATTGATTTCTAACAATGAAATTGAAGTTTCAATGTTAAAAGTACAAGAACAAAGCTAGAAAGATGAAAATCCTAAAATATTCACGTGATCTCTACTTTAGAAATTACCAGCTATGAAAATAAATTACAAAATAGTCTATTTATAGTCTGCCAAATTTTCGGACAAAAATGCCCCTACGGGACCACCGCGGACCGCGAAAATAGTTGGGCTGCTGAGCTTCTGATAAGGTTCGACCGTGGACCGCAAAATGAGGACCGCGGCCGTGGTGGAAATTTGCCTGGCCTGCACCTTCACTGAAATGCCACCGCGGACCGCGAAATGAGGACCGCGGCCGCGGTGGCAACTTGCATTGTTTTCAACCTTACTGGAATGCCACCGCGGACCGCGAAATGAGGACCGCGACCGCGGTGGCCTTTTGCTTGATCATTTTTGTTGTGTTTGATCTTTGTGCCGGATTCACTCCTGTTTTGAGCATATTTTAGACTGAGTGTCTTCATTTCTGGTTCAATCCTGCAACAAGCACAACGTATAAGATTTCAGGGCCACTTTGTGTACCATTATATCCAAAATTCATTTATAGGGGAACGGAAAACGAGGCAAGAATCCAAGTTATCAACTCCCCCAAACTTAAGCTCTTGCTTGTCCTCAAGCAAACAAAATAAGCCCCAACCCTATGATAGATTTCTCGAAAATTTGGCTGAACTAATGGTGACCTCAACTAGCATCGATTGGGACTAACCATAGCCCCTAATGCGAATGAATCATTGACAATGATTGAAGTTTTCAAAACCATAGTTTCAAGTGTGATACAAGAGCTTCAGGGGTTGTTCCAACTCATCAATGAAATTTTAACTACTACCTCGGTCAGTGTGGATCCTAGGCTCTTATTCTGTGACTTCCCCTAAGCACCTCACCTTTAGAATAATGACACTCAGAACAAGGAATATGGGGAATTGCTCATCTCTCATCAAAGAAAAAGTCCCAAGTTCGGCTTAAAGTACCATATGCTTGCCCTTTGTGTAAATCACCAATAATGTAGGTTTCATCGACCTGAGATCATACAGGACTTTTGTGGAATCATGATGAAGGCTTTTGGTTAAGGGTAGGAAGTATTTGGTCAGAGTGAGTTTTATCTTTCCTTAAGCACTTCATTTTTATTCTCACATTTTTCTTTGACTCTTTGAGTCCTTTAATCAGGGTTGGAGAGACACATTGTCACACCTTTTTTTTGTTCATTCTAGACACTTTCTTCCTCTTATGCATTCCAAACCTTTGGCAACACTTTTTCATCAATTCCCTTTATTTCTTCTTTTTGTTCATTCTTTTCTTTTCTTTCTTTTTCATTGCCTTTTCTCTTTTCTTTCTTTTGTGCCTTCTTTTTCACTTCATCACATCCCTCATCTCTCCCTCAAACTTATGCTTTTATCCTAGCTCCAAGGAAAGATCGGGTGCCAACAGAGTGTAAAAGAATGGTTGAAGGCTTGTAACTTGATTTTTGAAAGAAAGGGATTAAGGCTCAAAAAGGTTGACTAGGGAATATGTCTTTTGTAAGGTCATGGAAGTGTTCAATTCTTTGTTCAAGCCAATGAAAGCCTATAGTCACTTATTAAGTCAAATTACACATAGAATTTCACCTAGACAACACTCAGGGCAAGTTCTAGACTAGTGGCACGAAACTTGGACTTGCAATTACGAATTTCTCACCACTCACAGCTAAAGGATTGATACAGAAACCGAGTCGAGGGCCCACAACGACCTTAGTCGTGTTTTGAGTAACAAAAAATGGTCCCGAAGAACCACCCGATGATTATCGGCCAACACAAGAGTCTCAAGATTGTCACTATCACCATCCTAAGAACAACAATTTGTCTTTGACCATGGGATCAAAGGAAACTGTGTTAGGCCCAAGTGAAGCTTTTCTTGAGGCACCGTTATTGAAAGACCAAAAATAGAACAAAAAGAAAGGGAAAAAACATACTCAAACCCTTAAGAAGGTTGTCACACCATCCATCCTTTGGAAGAGCCACCCGGTACATACAAATTCCACCTTTGTAAAGAACCGTGGCGTTAAGAGAACCAAAGGTTTATTGCTCGCGCGAAAACCAAACAAGAAGCTATGAAAGAAAACTAAGAAGCTATAAAATAGAAAAAGTGCGTAAAGTAAAGTGCGTGGGATAGAATGAATATGTACATTAGGAGAATTAGATGAATATACATAGAGGATGAATATTTAAAATGGATAGTTAACTTATACATACCAAAATGGAAAATGACATAAAGAAAAAGAAAGAAAATATTGTTTGCATTATACAACCCAATGTAACCAAAATCAAATGCCTATATGGACACTCCCCCAACTACGAGATAGCATTGTCCTCAATGTTATATAACAAAAATAGTGCACAAAATATGGGATAGAGAGAGTAAAAAAAAACTCCCTATTGGCCCTTTGCCTGCTGTGGTCCCTGCTGTTGTGTCTGTGAGGGGATAGGGTCTGCCTGAGACTGGGACTGCGAAGGGGCTGGATCTGCTGTTGGCTGTGGCTGGGACTGTGAAGGGGATGGGTCTGCTGCTGCCTGTGATAGAGCTCCGGTGGTCTGGGCCTCCTGGCTCTATGCTTGGGTCTGCTCTGTGGGAGGGTCTGCCAGTACAAGTCTGATGTCCTGAGCACGGGGTATAACCTTCCTCTTCTTCAATGGTCTCACCGGATCATCCTCCCGCACTGACTGCTGCTCTGGCTGCTGCTGTGTTAGTTGCTGTGGCTATGGCTTTGTAGGGTCTACTAGGAGCATCTCCAGAGGAATCTGATCACCCTTTAGCTTGCCCACCTCCTTTCTCAACTTAGCCACCTCCTCCTTTGACGCCCGAGTCTTCCTCAACTTCTTTGTTTCTTTGGCCAGCTTTGTCAATGCACTCTCATGTGCACCCACCGCATCCAGGATTTTCTTCTGGTTTTCCAAAATCTCTTTCAGAGTGTCCTCAACGGACTATGGGACCTGTGGTAGGGGAGGGGTAGCTGAGGCTGCCACACCTGTAGAGATTGCAGTCAACTTTGTAGTAGTTGACTGCATCCAATTGTTGAGGCTTGTCAGTGCCAGGTTCAGCTGGTGAGCAGTCATGGGATAGGCTCTGGTGGATGGAATGTCTGTGCCGGTGGAGGTAGAAGGGCCTGGAGCCTCCTCTGGAATGGCTGGCTGGGGAAAGGAAGGTTCCACCACCACCACTGGCTCTTCAGACTGGCTAGTGGAAGCAACAGACTTACCCTTTGACTTCTTCTTAGGGTTGTCCTCATCCTTCAAATCATACCAAGAAAAGGGCGCTCTGGGCTTGACTTTGGTGTCAAAGCACTTCTTGATTACCTCCTGGTCTTCACAGTACATTGTCAGATAATGAGGAAAGGGGTAAGAAGTATCACCTGTGCTGACAACCCGGCTAATAACCCCAGACATCACATTCCCCACATTGATGGGGTACCCAACCATGATAGATGCAACCAGCACAACCCGACTGAGGGGGAGTCTCTGGTCATGATGTGTCGGATCCAGCCTGCTGCATACAAAAGTTTCCCACCCTTTAGCTTCAAAGTTAAGAGTCTTCCTGGTGATAGTCTTCCCAACAGTCAGCCACTCCGGAGTCTCCCTGGGTTTAGCCAAGTGCAAAGGCAACCAATTTCTAGCTGCATCCTTTTCTGCCATTTCTCCCGGTAAAAATAATCATCTACATCGTCCATCTCCAAATAGTCATTGAGTGACATTCCATCAAAAGGAACTGTGAGATTGCGGACTTGGGATGCCTTTGAGTCCTTTGCAAGAAATAGCAAATTTGTGTAGAATTCTTTCACTATGTGCTCATTTGCATCCGGGAGATGCTCATTGAAGTAGGACCACCCTTTTCTGTCTCTGAACTGCTGCTTCATATTGGGGTTGTAGGTAGACAACTCTTTAAGTAAAAAGGTACGCTCCGGAATGAGTGACCGTGCAGTCCACAATTCCCTGAACCTGTGAAAGGCCTGCTCACTAACAAAACGATCTTTCCATGCATCCGAATTCCGAGTGTGCTCGACCCCTTCAACCACATGTTCATCCCCATTGCTATCACTTGAATTCTCCCTAGATAAGGAAGCTGTAGGGGAAGTGGAGTATGAGTGAGCGCTGGAGGCGGATTTAGCTAGGGAAGCTGCCTGTTCTGGGGCCGGGGGAGATGAGACAGGGTCCAATGGAGATGGCTGTTATGAGGCCTCCTCTGACGGAGCATACTCACTCCCTGATGGTGAAGGAGGGGAGTCTGTAGACCGAGTAGCCCGTCGGGATGACTGAGGAGGAATTGAAACTTTGGACGGTTGCCTGGGTGCCCCTGGGCCTCTCCCCTTTTGAGATTTTCCTCGACCAGTTTGTTTACGACCACCTCCTCAAGATAGCAACATTGTCTGCAAAGTAAACATAGGTGAACATGGTTAGTTCCCAGAGCATTTTTGTACAGACACTTAAGTAACATTGAAGACTAATTGCACTGCTTATAGGCCACCGCGGTCAGCGAAAAATCAACCGCGGACCGCGGTGGGTGACCCTCTGATGGACATGACTCTCTGGACCTTCACATTGTGGACCACAAAAAATTGACCGTGGCTGCGAAGTAAGATCCAGTGAAGTATCAATTCTGGATAACAGGGACGGCGGTCCGCAAAAAGGCATTTTGGGTTTGCAAGCACAAGCACCGCGATCCACGAAAAAGGGACCGTGGACCGCAGACCGCGAAGTTAGTTTCTACCTGGGGTTTCCAGATTTTACCATTTCTACGCTCATGTGTTCAATCAGTTAAGTCCTACATGATTAATCAGTGTAATTGTATTCCAAGGGTCTAACATGAACCTATTTGGACTAACCCTAACATTTTCAAAGCCTAAAAAGTGAAAAATTATGAAAAAGAAGATGAAAGTAAAGAAAATGAAGAAATTAAGAAGTTAATTAAGCACAATTACGCTTACTAGATTCTTGGATGAGAGCAATGAGGTTCAGAGAATGCAGGAGTAAGACACAGTCCAAGGAAGCTTTGAATAGTTACAGCGAGTAAAGTAGAAAATTAAACCTACTGGCCTATTTATAGAGAAGAACTGGGGTCCTCTCCTCTTACCTACCGCGGTCCGTGGTCATTCAGTTGTTCATGTCTTAGTGCATCCTTCGGTAAGTGGGCTTTGCAGACCGCAAAAAGAAGACCGCGGCTGCGAAGCAAGATCCAGTGAACTATTGTCGCAGCCATGGGGCTTCGCGGACCGCGAAAAGACAACTGCGGCCGCGAAGCAAATTCTAGAGAACTATTGCTGCAGCCATTGGGCTTCGCGGACCGCGAAGAAAATTCCGGAGAGGTCCTGCAAGAAAGCTCCATTGAACCATTATTACAGCCATTGGGCTTCGCGGACCGCGAAAAGACAACCGCGGCCGCAAAGCAAATTTCAGTAAGGTCCATTTTCCACACTTAGCCAAATTTCCTGTGTTAAAATTATCATACACATCCAAAAACCAGTTAGTGCAACAGTAAAACCTATTCTACCAAGAAAAACAAGGAAAACCAAAATAAAGACACATGGGTTGCCTCCCAAGAAGCTCCTGATTTAACGTCGCGGCACGACGCATGTTACCGGGATTATTTGAGATGAAGAAGTGCCACCAAGTGGTTGTCATCGACTTTGCCAAGGTAGTGCTTTACCCGGTGACCATTTACTCTGAAGACTTCACCACTTTTGTTCTTTAGGTCAAGATTCCCAAATGGAGTAACAATTAACAAATACCACTTCAAAAGGTCCACTCCACTTTGACTTGCGTTTTCCCGGGAATAGCCTCAACCGAGAATTGAACAATAAGACCAAATCATCAACCTTGAACTCTTTACCTCGATCATATTGTCATGTAGGTACTTCATTTTGTCCTTATACAAGGACGAACTGGAGTACGCATGGAATCTAAACTCATCCAACTCATTCAATTGCTCCACCCGAAGATTTGCAGCTACATCCCATTCCAAATTCAACTTTTCCAAGGCCCACATAGCTTTGTGCTCCAATTCTACCGGAAGGTGGCATACTTTTCTGAAGACCAAGCGATATGGGGACATCCCAATTGGTGTCTTGTAGGCGGTCCAGTAAGCCCAATGGGCATCATCTAATTTCTTGGCCCAGTCGGTCCTATTGGCATTGACCGTTTTGGATAATATTCTCTTTATCTCTCTGTTAGACACTTCAACTTGGCCACTAGCCTGAGGGTGGTACGGGGTAGTGACTTTATGATTGACCCCATACTTGGAAAGCAAGGATTTGGATGCTTTGTTGCAAAAATGTGACCCCCCGTCACTGATAATGGATCGTGGAGTGCCAAACCTAGTAAATATATTTTTCTTGAGAAAGTCTATCACACTCCGCGCTTCATTATTTGGTAAGGCCACGGCCTCCACCCACTTTGACACATAATCAACCGCAACCAAGATGTGCGTGTTCCCACATGAACTCACTAATGGCCCCATGAAGTCGATGCGCCAAACATCCAAGATATCTACCTCAAGAATCAAATTTAAAGGCATCTCATCCTTCTTGGAAATTCCCCCTGCTCTTTGGCATTCATCACACCTCTTCACTAGGTCACTAGCATCTTTATACAAAGTGGGCCAAAAGAACCCACAACTAAGCACTTTAGAAGCAGTTCTCGCCCCTCCGTGATGACCACCATACGGTGATGAGTGACAAGACTCAAGGATAGCTAGTTGCTCTTCTTCCAGTACACATCGCCGGATCACCCCATCAGTGCAAATCTTGAATAAATAAGGCTCGTCCCAATAGAAATCCAAGTTGTCCCTTCGAAGCTTCTTCCTTTGGTTAGAAGAGAGCTCACAAGGAAACAACTCCGGTGACGAGGAAATTAGCAATATCCGCGAACCAGGGCATCTCTAGAATTGAAATTGAAAGGAGTTATTCATGCGGAAAACTATCATTATCTCAAGTCCGTCACAAGGACGTCCTTGCTCCTCCAACCGGGACAAATGATCGCCTACTTGATTCTCACTCCCTTTTCGATCCACGATCTCTAAGTCAAACCCTTGTAATAACAACATCCATCTCATAAGTCTTGCCTTGGAATCCTTCTTGGTCATGAGGTACCGGAGTGCTGCATGGTCAGTGTGAACTATGACCTTGGCACCCATCAAATAAGGGCGAAATTTTTCCATGGCAAAGACTATAGCTAGAAGCTCCTTCTCCATGACTGTGTAGTTCATTTGCAAAGAATTCATTGTCTTGCTGGCATAGTAGATTGGATGAAAAACTTTGTTCACCCTTTCCCAATGCACAACACCCACATCAACATCGCTTGCATCACACATAAGCTCAAATGGTGCACTCCAATCCGGCACCGTGATAATGAGCGTGGTAGTGAGCTTGTGTTTTAAGATTTCAAAAGCCTCCATACAATGCTCATCAAAACTGAATTTAGCATCCTTCTCTAACAGCTTGCATAATGGATTCACCACCTTAGACAAATCTTTGATAAACCGCCGGTAAAAACCGACATGGCCAAGAAAGCTACGGACTCCTCTCACTGAATTAGGTGGTGGCAACTTTGAAATAACCTCGATCTTTGCCTTATCAACCTCAATGCCATTCTTTGAAATCTTATGGCCCAAAACGATTCCTTCCTCCACCATAAAGTTGCATTTTCCCAGTTCAACACCAAATTTATTTCTTCACACCGAGCAAGGACTCTATCAAGATGACCCAAGCATTCGTCGAAAGAATCCCCGACAAAATTAAAGTCGTCCATAAATACTTCCAGAAAGTCCTCCACCATGTCGGTGAAGATTGCCATCATACATCTTTGGAAAGTGGCCGGGGCATTACAGAGTCCGAATGGTATGCGAGCAAAGGTAAAAGTGCCATATGGGCAAGTAAAGGTAGTCTTGTCTTGATCCTCCGGGGCTATCAAAATTTTATTATATCCAGAATACCTATCGAGGAAATGATGAAACGCTCGGCCTGCGAGCCTATCCAACATTCGATCCAGGAATGGTAAAGGAAAATGGTCTTTGCGGGTTACCATGTTGAGCTTGCGGTAGTCCATGCACACCCGCCATCAGGTAACCGTCCTTGTAGGAATGAGCTCATTTTATTATTTTTTATCAATGTCATTCCACCCTTTTTCGGAACGCATTGGACCGTTAGCGGAGTTTTCCTACAATAATAGTTATCAGTCGAGCATTCAAATGGCTCCCTATGAGGCATTATATGGTAGACGGTGTAGATCGCCAATTGGTTGGTTTGAGCCGGGAAAGGCTCGGTTATTGGGTACAGACTTAGTTCAAGAGACCTTAGATAAGGTCAAGATTATACAGGATCGACTTCGTGCAGCTCAATCTAGGCAAAAGAGTTACGCCGATCGTAAGGTTCGGGATGTGGAATTCATGGTTGGAGAGAGGGTATTACTTCGGGTATCGCCCATGATGAGATTTGGGAAGAAGGGTAAGTTGAGCCCTAGGTATATCGGGCCATTTGAGATTCTTAATAGAGTGGGGGAGGTAGCTTATAGACTTGTGTTGCCTCCAGGGTTATCCTCAGTTCATCCGGTATTTCATGTATCTATGCTCCGGAAATATCATGGTGACCCGTCCCACGTGTTAGATTTCAGCTCTGTCCAATTGGACAAAGATCTGACTTATGAGGAGGAGCCGGTAGCTATTTTAGATCGGTAGGTTCGCCAGTTGAGATCAAAGAGTTACCCATCAGTTCGAGTGCAGTGGAAAGATCAACCCGTTGAGGCAGCTACTTTGGAGTCCGAGTCGGACATGTAGAGTAGATATCCCCACTTGTTTGCCAGTTCAGGTAATTTTCTATGTCCATTTGAGGACGAACGTTTGTTTTAGAGGTGGAGATTGTGATGACCCAAAGGGTCATCTTATAAATTAAGACTCCATTTCAGGCTCATTTGCCTTAAAAATATTAATTTTAATTATCTCGATTTACGTGCACAGTCCGAGCGTGAAACCGAAAAGCTTTTATGTGAAAATATGAAAAATAGTGATTTCTAGAGTTAAAATTTAGTTTTAGTTGACTTTGGTCAACATTTTTTGGTAAACGGACCCGAATATGTGTTCCGACAATCCCGGAGGTCCGCAGTAAAATATGGGACTTGGGCATATGCCCGAAATTGAATTCCGAGGTCCCTAGCCTTAGAAAATAATTTTTGAAGAAAAATTGTTCTGCTGGTTAGTTCAAGAAATAAAGAAATAAAATAAAATGTGAAATTGTTGGTATCAAACCCGTATTTTTGTTCCGGAGCCCGGAACAAGTTCGTTATGTTATTTAAGTCATATCTGTGAAATTTCATGAGAATCGGAGTTGATTTGATGTAATTCGGACTTCCGGTTGAAAAGTTAGAAATTAGAGTGTTCTTGAGGAAATCTTGAGTTTTGAGGTTAAATCTGTAGATTTTGATGATTTGACCGTACGACCAAGTTCGTATGATGTTTTTAGACTTGCGTGCATGTTTGGTTTGGAGCCCCGAGGACTCAGGTGAGTTTCGGGTAGGCTACGGAGTGTCTAGACTTAGAAAAATACCCAAACATCTGAACATCTGGTAATGCAGGCCTGAGATCTCGCAAATGCGAGATCGGGCTTTGCAATTGCTAAGTCAATGGCCAGCCTTAGATCTCGCATTTGCGAGGTCTTGGGTCGCAAATGCGAAGCGCCCTTGGTCGCAAATGCGAAGATTTTTATTGCATTTGCGATAATTTCCGGAAAGCTAATGGTTTGCAAATGCGAACTCCATATTGCAAATGCGAGACCCGCAACCTTTTATATCAGATTTTAAACGGGGTTTTCATTTATATTTCAATTCTCTCAAACCCTAAACCTTCATAAGCGATTTTCCAAAGACCCAAACTTCTCTAAATTATTGGTAAGTGATTTCCAACTAATTCTTTTCAATTCCTAACAACTTTTAACAAGATTACAACCAAAATTCTAGAGTTTTCATGGTAAAAATTGGATTTTTGGGTAGAACTTAGAAATTTCATAATTTGGGGAATTGGACCTCGAATTGAGGTCAGATTCCAATACCAATTGCATATCCGGGCTCGGGGGAGATTGGGTAAACGGGTTTTGGTCCGAACCTCGAGTTTAGACTAAGCGGGCCCGAGGTCTTTTTTTATTTTTATAAGAAAACATAGGAAAACCATAGAGTTTCATTAAAGTTGATTCCTTTGAGCAATAATTGATGATATTGAACCAATTGTGATTAGATTCGAGCGCGTTAGAGGTAATTTCTAAAGGAAAGGCCGCGCTAGAGCAGTGATTGCTTGTGAGATTGAGGTAAGTTCTTGGTTTAACCTTGACTTGAGGGAATAGGAATCCCCACTTAATTGCTATGTGAATTTGCATGTGTGTGGTGTATAGGTGAGGTGACGAGTATCTACACACCACCAATTTGGTTATTGAGCATGATCCCTTTTCCCGTTTCCAATTTATGTGATTCATCGCTTAATTGTTTTATGCTCATTGATGTCTCCATGATTACTTGGTTTCGTTAGCTTGTTGTTAGATATTGTTTCAAGTATTTGGAAGTGTTGGTTGTTCCCTTGGTTTCATTGTGATACATAAAAAGGATGAGTTGGTTGACAGTATTTGATTATATATATTCCGGTTGGTCTCATTGTGAAATGATAATTGATGAAGTTTATGAGTTCTGATTACAATTGTTGATATAAAAATATTCTGAAGGGCTTTAACCTGAATTGTCTGGTAGGAGCGGGTTGCACGCCGCAACAAGGAGTGATAAGGGTGGATAGGTGGGATCGGGTTGCACGCCGCAACAGGAACAATAAGGGTGATATATATAGGGAGGAACAATAAGGGTGGACAGGTGAGAGCGGGTTGCACGCTGCAACAAGGAGCAATAAGGGAGGACACTTATGTTTTATTGATTTTCAAAAGCAAAGATTTGAAAACTTATTGTTTTACTTTACTATTTTCATATTTTTCACTTTTATTTTTAAAGTCACATTTCGGAAATTTGAAAATTTATGTGAGATTTGGTTATAGCTGAGACCTGGAAAAGGTGGCTGAGTTAATTTAATTGTTGCTACAATTATTGTTTTGTTTATTTTAGAATTTTTCCTTCTTGCTTTATTATATATTATTTACAGGTTATATTGTAAATGCCCCGCCGTAGCCTCGTCACTACTTCATCGAGGTTAGGCTCGGGACTTACTCAGTATATGGGGTCGGTTGTACTGATACTACACTCTGCACTCTTTTGTGCAGATCCAGGTACAGATCAGACTTAGGAGATTTTAGTAGTTGTCATCATATACTCGGAGAGACGAGGTAGATCTGCTGGCGTCCGCAGATTCCTGGTGTCTTCTCTTTACTTTAGATAGACACTGTTTTATTACATTCAAAACAGATACATAATTCTTGCCCATTATTTGTATTCTTAGTGGTTCGTGGATTGTGACACCATACCCTGGGGTAGTTTCATAGTTATATATTTAGTTCTTGGTTCGGCTTAATTATTGATTATTATTATTATTCGTGAAGTTATTAGTTGAAAATTCTTGGATTTAGTTTATTTAAATTGTCTTATTGCGTTTAAGTAAATGTTCGAAAGAAAATGGTTAATTAATTTTTAACATTGGCTTGTCTAGCAAGTATTGTGTTAGATGCCATCACGATCACGCGGGTTGGGAATTTGGGTCGTGACACATATTTTATATATATCCCATATGTTCTATTTTTGTACCAATGAACCAAACATCTACCAATAAATGTATATTCACAAAATAATTCTGCTATTATTTTAATTTATCATTTAATAATTATTGTAGACATACAACTTTTAGTTTAAAACTTCTTTATTATGACGCACGTGGATTTAAAGTAAACTTATCACTAGGGAAGGTATTAATCAAGCTGAGACTCAAGAATAAAATCTATAGAAGATTAAATATTCAGAAAGATAAATCAAAATCCTACAAAAGGAAACATATTCAATATATTGTAGTTTGCTACTCATAATAGCTAGAATACTTTGTTTCTTGCTAATGAATATGCTGAAAATAGTTCAGTTTTTGTCACGACCCAAATCCCAATTTAGGTCGCGATGGCGCCCAACTTCGATGTCAGGCAAGCCAACTTTAATTTACTAGTGATCCCTTTTTAATTTATAAACAATTTACCATACTTAAGAGGTTTTTCTTTCAAAAACATAAATTTGAAGTAAATTAGTGACTTAAACGACCAAAGAGAGCAATAAATATAGTAATCACCACCAATAGTTACAACCCAAAAAGAATAGAATATCCACTACGTGGGCATGCCAGGAACTGGCGTCACAGGTCTACGGGCATCTAATAGAAACGAATCCAAAAGAGAGTACAAGTTTGCCCTATTGTCTGAAGAAAAGTAATACAGACATTGCAATAGAAAATAGGAACTCCAAGGCGCTGCTAGAGAGATATGTCAAGGAAAGCAGCTCACCGAGAAGTCCACGCTAAATACACGTCAGGGACGAGCCCCGGATGAATACCCAGATGCACCTGCCTCAGAGCCTGTATAATTAAGTACAGAAGCGTAGCATGAGTACATAAACAGATATGTACCCAGTGAGTATCCCGCCTAATCTCGAAGAAGTAGTGACGAGAGGTAGACGTGATACTTACTAGGGTCAACATTTTTAAATAACACAATTTAATAGGAACTAGGCAGGCATAATAGTCGTAGAAATCACAAAGATATAAATTATCAAGTATAGTTGTAATTACCTTTGCATGTTAAATTCCACTAGCATATAATGTACTGAATTCCCTTTTCACATGGAAACAGTTTATACAAATTACAACAAATTCCCAGTAAATCATATAGCACATAATAGGCCAGAAGCGTATGGCGGAAACGTCGCGAAAATAGATGTGCACTGCCGAGGGTCAAACGGCTCGAACCATAGATGCATCTATTACCCCGCTCACGAATCGTGCGACGCGGTTGACATAATAGTAGGGCTATTCCGCTCACGAATGATACATGTGATACGGGTGCCGCATACATTCATAAGATTATCAATTTTAAGGAGTTAACCGAGATTATATTTTAAGGCAAGAACTTAAGCAGTATAATATGGAACACAACTTCCTAATATTCTCATTCTAATTCAAGTATAATAAGCAGCTCAAAATATGTTTAGGAATACATGTAAGGCACATATAAGCATGCTCGTGAGTCCTAGAACTACCCAACATAACATAGTAGTAGCTACGCATGGACTCTCGTCACTTCGTGCGTGCGTTGCCCCCGCAAATAAGGACATGCAATTATTTATAATTACTTATGGGGACAATTCCCTCTTACAAGGTTAGAAAGGAGACTCACCTTGTGTCGAACCTACTCTCCGGGTCAAGAACGCGCCCGAAACTCCAAACTCGTCACCCAAGGACTCGAAACTAGCCAAATGTTATACAAACATATCAATTTATACTCAAAACTATGAAATTCTCCTATTTACTTAGTTATTTCACCTTTCTTTGAAAATTCCTAAAATATACCCCCGGGCCCACATGCTCAGATTCCGGAAATTTTCGAAGGAAACACTTACCCATAGCTTAAGGATCGTTAATATATAGTTTTTGTATTGTTCCATGGCAAATTTCGTGGTAATTTTCCAAATTTTCATAAAACCTAGGTTTTCACTTTAACCCATGATTTTCCACTAATTAGGAGGTTAATCTACCTAGGATTTCATGTATTAGAATAATATTGGAGTGGAAATCACTTACTTTTCAGTAGCTAGGTGGATTGGCCCTTTCCCAAGCTCCCTAAATCTACAATGGTGCAAGAAAAATGGATAAAATTAGCCTTTGCCCGTGTTTAAAAGAACACACTGCCCTGACAGTGGTTTTGCACCTGCGCCCACCCGAGCCCCCGTCCCAATATACCAAGAAGTCCCAAATCATAATACGGACTCGCTCGAGCCTTCAGAACACTCAAAACAACGCTAAAACTCAAAATCACATCCCAAAACCCCTAGAATCATAACGTAAGAACTTCAAGTTCTTGAATTCGCTAACAATGCGCCGAATCGACCTATACTACTCGGAATGACACCAAATTTTGCAAGCAAGTCATAAATGACATAAAGGAACTATTCCCAGTCTTGGAATTCCATTCGGACCCCGATAACGCAAAAACACGTTCCAGACCAAATTTCAAACTTAAGGAAACTCTAATTTCGATATTGGGTGTCGAAATGCCCCCGGATCATCCAAAACCCATTCCGAACATACGCCCAAGTCCGAAATCATCATATGAAGCTATCGGAACCGCCGAAACTCAATTCCGAGGTCGTTTACTCAAAATTTTCACCGAAGTCAAACTTTGGCCTTAAAGACCAACCTTAAGGAACCAAGTGTTCCTATACCACTCAAAACGGTTCCGAATCCCAAACCACTCATCCCCGCAAGTCATAAATCATAATAAGCCGCTGCGGGAAGTCTCATTTAGGGGAATGGGGTCCTGATACGCAACACGACCGGTCGGGTTGTTACATTCTCCACCTCTTAAACAAAGGTTCGTCCTCGAACGCGTCTAGAATCATACCTGAAGTGCTGATTAAATGTGGATATCTCCTCTGCATGTCCTCTCGGACTCCCAGGTCGCCTCCTCGACTGGTTGGCCCCTCCACTAGACCTTCACAACAGAAACTCTCTTGGACCTCAACTGGCGATCCTGCCTATCAATAATAGCAACTGGCTCCTCCTCGTAGCCCAACCTCTCATCCAACTGAATAGTGCTGAAATCAACCACGTGAAAGAAGTCGGCATGGTACCTCCGGAGCATGGATACATGAAAAATTGGATGAACTCCTGACAAACTGGGAGGTAAAGCTAGCTCATAAGCAACCTCCCCAACTCGCCTCAACACCTTGAAGGGGCCTATAAACCTTCGGCTCAGCTTGCCCTTCTTCCCGAACCTCATAATACCCTTCATCGGCGAGACTTTAAACATAACCTTATCTCCCTCCATAAATGATACATCACGCACCTTCTGATCCGCGTAACTCTTCTGCTTGGATTGTGCTGTGCGAAGCCTCTCCTGAATCAACTTCACTTACTCCAAAGCATCACTCACTAGGTCGGTGCCATATAATTTAGCCTCGCCAGGCTCAAACCACCCGATGGGAGAATGAAATCGCCGAACGTACAAAGCCTCAAATGGAGCCATTTCGATGCTGGACTGGTAACTATTATTGTAAGCAAACTCGGCCAAAGGAAAGAACTGTTCCCACTGACCCCCGAAGTCAATCACATATGCCCTGAGCATGTCTTCCAATATCTGAACTGTACGCTCCGACTGACCATCAGTCTGAACGTGAAATTTGGTGCTGAGATCTATCTGGGTACCCATCTCACTATGCAATGCTCTCCAGAAGTGCGAGGTGAACTGAGGACCTCGATTTGATATAATGGACACCGGCACACCGTGCAATCGGACTACCTCCTGAATGTAGATCTAGGCCAACCTCTCAGAAGTATAAGTAGTAGCCACTGGAATGAAATGCGCCGATTTGGTCAATCTATCCACAATGACCCAAACCGTGTCAACCTTCCGCAAAGTCCGAGGCAACCCAACCACGAAGTCCATAGTGATGCGCTCCCACTTCCACTCAGGAATGGGAATTTGCTGAAGTAGGCCCCCTGGCCTTTGGTGCTTATACTTAACCTGCTGGAAATTAAGACACCTAGCCACATACTCCACAATTTCCTTCTTCATCCGCCTCCACCAGTAATGCTGCTTCAAATCACGATACATCTTTGTAGCACCAGGATGAACAGAATATCAAGAACTGTGCGCCTCCTCTAGAATCCTCTCCCTCAGGCCGTCGACCTTAGGAACACATAAACGGCCCTGAATTCTCAGAACACCATCCTCGCCAATAGTAACCTCCTTGGCACCACCCTGAACCATTATCCCCCGAAGCTCTACCAAGCACGGATCATCAAAATATCGGGCCTTAATTTCACCCAATAATGAAGACTGAGCAACCACATGTGGTAGAACTCGACGAGGCTCTAAAAGGTCTAATCTCACCAGGCGATTAGCCAAGGATTGGATGTCCAAGGCTAGAGGTCTCTCCTCTGTTGCAATATAAGCCAAGCTACCCATACTCTTCGCCTTTCTGCTCAAAGCATATGCTACTGCATTCGCCTTGCCCAGATGATAAAGAATGATGATTTCATAATCCTTCAGCAGCTCAAGCCACCTACGCTTCCTCAAATTAAGATCCCTCTGCTTGAGCAAGTGCTGCAAGCTGCGGTGGTCCGTATAAACCTCACAGGACACCCCATACAAGTAGTGCCTCCAAATCTTAAGAGCATGAACAATCTCCGCCAACTCCAAATCGTGAACATGATAATTCTTTTCATGAACCTTCAGCTGGCGCGAAGTATAAGCAATAACTCTCCCTTCCTGCATCAACACATACCCCAAGCCAACGCGCGAAGTGTCGTAATACACTGTATACATCCCAGAGTTGGAAGGCAATACCAGAACTGGTGTTGAGGTCAATGTTGTCTTGAGTTTCTGAAAGATCACCTCACACTCGTTGGACCATCGGAGCGAGGAATTCTTCTGAGTCAATCTAGTTACTGGGGCTGCAATGGATGAAAATCCCTCCATAAATCGCCAGTAGTAGCCTGCTAGACCCAAGAAACTCCTGATCTTTGTAGCTGAAATAGGACGCGGCCAACTCTGAACTGCCTCAATCTTCTTAGAATAAACCTGGATACCCTCTCCGGACACCACATGTCCCAAGAATGCCACGGAATACAACCAAAACTCACACTTGGAGAACTTGGAATATAGCTTCTGTTCTCGTAAGGTCTGGAGCACAACTCTCAAATGTTGCTCCTGCTCTCCCAGGCTACGTGAGTAAATCTGAATGTCATCAATGAAGACGATGACAGAAGAATCAATGTACGGCCTGGACACCCTGTTCATCAAGTCCATAAATGCTGGTGGGGCATTAGTCAAGCCAAAGCACATCACCAGGAACTCCTAATGGCCATATCTCGTACGAAAAGCAGTCTTCGAAACATCTGAGGCCCGAATCCTCAACTGATGATATCCCGATCTCAAATCAATCTTAGAAACACCCGAGCACCATGCAACTGGTCAAACAAATCATCGATGCGCGGGAAGGGATACTTGTTCTTAATAGTGACCTTGTTCAACTGGCGGTAATCAATACACATCCGCATAGTCCCATCCTTCTTCTTCACAAATAAAACTGAGGCACCCCACGACGATACACTCGGCCTGATAAACCCCTTAACTAACAACTTCTCAAGCTGCTCCTTCAACTCCTTCAACTATTTCGGAGCCATACGGTATAGAGGAATAGATATAGGATGGGTGACTGGAGCTAAATCAATGCATAACTAAATATCACGATCCAGAGGCATGCCTGGAAGGTCTGAAGGAAATACATCAGCAAACTCTCAAACCACTGGCACTGAATCAATCGTTAGAGACTCGGCGGTGGTGTCTCGCACATAAGCAAGATACGCCAGAAAACCCTTCTGGACCATATGTCGAGCCTTCAGGAATGAAACAACCTGGCTGGCTACACTAACTAAGAAACCTCTCCACTCCAGCCTAGGCGACTCGAGCATGGCTAAGGTAACTGTCTTGGCATGGAAATCTAGCACGACATGATAAGGAGATAACCAATCCATGCCTAAAATAACCTCAAAATCAACCATGTCGAGCAATAGAAGGTCCGCTCTGGTCTCGAACCCACAAAATGAAATCACATAGGACCGATAAATCCAGTCTACTACCACAGAATCGCCCACAGGAGTGGACATATAAATAGGAGTACCCAAGGACTCGCGAGGGACATCCAGGAAACAAGTAAATAAAGCTGACACATATGAATAGGTCGATCCTGGATCAAATAACACTGATGCATCTCTACCACATACTAAAATAGTACCTGTGATCACGGCATCTGAGGCCACTGCATTTGATCGGGCCGGAATGGCATAGAATCTAGCTGGAGCACCGGATGACTGACCTCCGCTGGAATGAATAGGGGCCGGCAGAGCTCCCCCTACCTGGCCTCTACCTCTGGGATGACCTCTACCAGTCTTCCCTCCACCTCTGGGTGGACGAACCGCCAGTGTTGAAAGTGTAGGTTGATAGCTCTGTTGAACGGCCTTGCCCTGAAGCCTGGGACAAGGCCTCCTCATACGGCCTGGATCCCCACACTTATAACATCTAGCTGGTGGCATGGCCTGCTGCCCTGAAGAAGGACCCTAGATAGCTAGGGGCGGTGAGAACCCTCCAGCATGGCACTGAATTAAGGACTAGAAGACCCTTGATGACCAGAATACCCGCCTGAGGAACCCTGAATGGCTGGTGGACGGTAGGAACTCTCTGGCATGGCGCTGAAATAGGGCCTCACTGGAGCACCACGAGGAGGTGGTGGAGGAGCTGAATATGGAGTCCTGCTAGGCTGGCCTCTACCAAACTGACCTCTACCCCTGGCTGGGGCACCTCTGAAATCTCCTGAAAATCTAGCTCTTTTATCCTGTTGACCCTGCTCTCTGCCCATCGAACGATAACCCTCAATCCGACGAGCTATCTCGACCACAAGCTGTAGGGAGACCCCATTTCCACCTCTCGGGAAATGTTGGCCCTAATACCTGAGTGCAGGCAAGTTACAAATCTTGGCACTCTCTCAGCATCAGTAGGAAGTATCATAAGGGCATGACGAGACAGCTCAGAAAACCTGGCCTCGTAATCTGTCATTGACATCTGTCCTGCTCCAGCTGCTCAAACTGATATCGCAACTCTTCCCTCTCAGAGGGTGGAATATACCGGTCCAGGAACACTTGAGTGAACTGCTCCCAAGTGATGGAAGGGGAACCTGCCGGTCTACCCAGGATATAGGACTACCACCATCTGCGGGCCCTACCCTCGAGCTGAAAAGTAGTGAAGTCCACTCCATGGGACTCCAGTATCCTCATGTTGTGCAATATGTCCCTGCACCTATCAATAAAGTCCTGGGCATCCTCTCCCTTCTCACCTCCGAAGATAGGAGGGTTAAATCGGGTCCATCTATCCAGTAACTTCTATGGATAGCCGTCCGCAGCTGGTCTGAGCTCAGGTGCTGCTGCCACTGGTTGGGCTCCACCCATGGGCAGTGTACCCGAGGTCTGATAAACTGTTGATGCATAGCCTGCGGCCTGGGCAGTAGGGGTCTGGGCTCCCCTTCCTGCCTGAGATGTGGCAGGATCCGCTGGAAATAAACCAACCTACGTCATAGTGTCCATAAATCTCATCATACGGCCCATGACCTACTGGAAGCCTGGCGCCGCCATAAAGTCTACTGGGACAGGATCTGCTAGGGGCACCTCGCCCTGCTCCTCTGTAATAGGATCCTCTGCCGGATCTGCTGGGTGTGCTACTAGAACAGCTCTGGAACACCCTTGTCCCCTACCTCGGGCCGGTGCCCTCCCCCGGCCTCTGCCACAGCCTCGGACGGTGGGGGTAGCGGCGTCTCCCGGGTCTGGAATGTCAGCCGCGCGATTCCTCACCATCTGTGAGATAATGGAATAATAAGATTTAGTAAACCATCAATTGCACGATAGAACATGAATAAAGAGAGGTTTCCTAACACCCTATAGCCTCCCGAAGATAATTACAGACATCTCTATATCGATCCGCAAGACTCTATTAGGTTTGCCCGTGACTTGTGAGACCTACGTGAACCTAGAGCTCTGATACCATGTTGTCACGACCCAAATCCCAATTTAGGTCGCGATGGCGCCCAACTTCGATGTCAGGCAAGCCAACTTTAATTTACTAGCGATCCCTTTTTAATTTATAAACAATTTACCATACTTAAGAGGTTTTTCTATCAAAAACATAAATTTGAAGTAAATTAGTGACTTAAACGACCAAAGTGAGCAATAAATATAGTAATCACCACCAATAATTACAACCCAAAAAGAATAGAATATCCACTACGTGGGCATGCCAGGAACTGGCATCACAGGTCTACGGGCATCTAATAGAAACGAGTATCCAAAAGAGAGTACAAGTTTGCCCTACTGTCTGAAGAAAAGTAATACAAACATAGCAATACAAAAGAAGAACTCCAAGGTGCTGCCAGAGAGATACGTCAAGGAAAGCAGCTCACCGAGAATTCCACGCCAAATACACGTCAGGACGAACTCCGGATAAATACCCAGATGCACCTGCCTCAGAGTCTGTACAATTAAGTACAGAAGCGTAGCATGAGTACATAAACAGATATGTACCCAACGAGTATCCCGCCTAATCTCGAAGAAGTAGTGACGAGAGGTAGATTTGATACTTACTAGGGTCAACATTTTTAAATAACATAATTTAATAGGAACTAGGCAGGCATAACAGTCGTAGAAATCAAAAAGATATAAATTATCAAGTAGAGTAGTAATTACCTTTGCATGTTAAATTCCACAAGCATATAATGTACTAAATTCCATTTTCACATGAAAACAGTTTATACAAATTATAACAAATTCCCAGTAAATCATATAGCGCATAATAGGCCGGAAACGTACGGCCGAAACGTCGCGAAAATAAATGTGCACTGCTGTGGGTCGAATGGCTCGAACCATAGATGCATCTATTACCCCGCTCACAAATCGAACATGCGACACGGTTTACATAATAGTAGGGCTATTCCGCTCATGAATCATACATGTGACGCGGGTGCCGCATACATACATAAAATTATCAGTTTTAAGGAGTTAACCGAGATTATACTTTAAGGCAAGAACTTAAGCATTATAATATGGAACACAACTTCCTAATATTCTCATTCCAATTCAAGGATAATAAGCAGCTCAAAATACATTTAGGAATACATGTAAGGCACATATAAGCATGCTCGTGAGTCCTAGAACTACCCAACATAACATAGTAGTAGCTACGCACAGACTCTCGTCACTTCGTGCGTGCGTAGCCCCCGAAAATAAGGACATGCAATTATTTATAATCACCTATGGGGACAATTCCCTATTACAAGGTTAGAAAGGAGACTCACCTTGTGTCAAACCTACTCTCCAGGTCAAGAACGCGCCCGAAACTCCAAACTCGTCACCCAAGGACTCGAAACTAGCCAAATGTTATACAAATATATCAATTTATACTCAAAAGTATGAAATTCTCCTATTTACTTAGTTATTTCACCTTACTTTGAAAAATCCTAAAATATACTCCCGGGCCCACATGCTCGGATTCTAGAAATTTTCGAAGGAAACACTTACCCATAACCTAAGGATCGTTAATATATAGTTTTTGTATGGTTCCATGGCAAATTTTGTGGTAATTTTCCAAATTTTCATAAAACCTAGGTTTTCACTTTAACCCATGATTTTCCACTAATTAGGAGGCTAATCTACCTAGGATTTCATGTATTAAACTAATATTGGAGTGGAAATCACTTACCTTTCAGTAGCTAGGTGGATTGGCCCTTTCCCAATCTCCCTAAGTCGACAATGGTGCAAGAAAAATGGATAAAATGAGCCTTTCACGTGTTTAAAAGAAGACACTGCCCTGACAGAGGTTTCGCACCTGCGGCTCGAGGACCGCACCTGCAGTCTCGCACCTGCTAGCAAATGCTGGCACCTGCGGAAATGGACGAGGAAGCCTGGGACCGCACCTGCAGAGAGGAGACTGCACCCGCGGCTCCGCTCCTGCGGAACTTTGTCCACACCTGCGAGAAATGGGCTGCCCACTGGGGGTCGCACCTGTGAGGCTGGGACCGCAGGAGCGGTCCCGCATCTGCGGTCACACCAGAACAGGTGCATCAACAACTATTTTAGCTAGGTTTTGGCCTCGTATGGTGTCCGGGCGGCACCTGGGCCAACCCGAGCCCCCGTCCCAATATACCAACAAGTCCCAAATCATAATACGGACTCGCTCGAGCCTTCGGAACACTCAAAACAACGCTGAAACTCAAAATCACATCCCAAAACCCCTAGAATCATAACTTAAGAATTTCAAGTTCTTGAATTAGCTAACAATGCGCCGAACCGACCTATACTACTCAGAATAACACCAAATTTTGCAAGCAAGTCATAAATGAAATAACGGAACTATTCCTAGTCTCAGAATTCCGTTCGGACCTCGATAACGCAAAAACACGTTCCAGACCAAATTTCAAACTTAAAGAAACTCTAATTTCGATATTGGGCGCTGAAACGCCTCTGGGTCATCCAAAATCCATTTCGAAAATACACCCAAGTCCGAAATCATCATACGAAGCTACCGAAATCGCCGAAACTCGATTTTGAGGTCGTTTACTCAAAATATTGACCGAAGTCAAACTTTGGCCTTAAAGGCCAACGTTAAGGAACCAAGTGTTCCTATACCACTCAAAACGCTTCCAAATCCTGAACCACCCGTCCCCGCAAATCATAAATCATAATAAGCCGCTATGGGAAGTCTCATTTAGGGGAACGGGGTCCTGATACGCAAAACGATCGGTCGGGTCGTTACAGTTTTAATAAGAGTAGCAAAATAGGTTTGGGAATTAGGATTTTGAGTTTAATTATTTTTTAGCTTGTAACCGTTTTCATAATTTCAAGACCCAAGGAAAAATTTAATGCTTTATTATTTTTTAAACTTAAAATATAAATATTTTTCACATCTAACTTTATTCGGTACAGTTCAGTATTTTTCTGTTTATTTTCATAAAATAAAAAATGCACCCTCATTATAGGTACAATTAAGGATATATATAAAAACTTACTATATAAAGGGGAAATTTCTCTTTAGTCTAACACATTGTAACACGCACTTCAAAAACAATAAAAGTTTACTTTTATCTTCTAGCTACTGTTCAGGGCATTACTCACTTGTTCTTTTCTTCACTCGCGACCAAGATTGTACTGAGGGTCCAATCGAGGACGAGTTCCACTGTTCTATCTAAAATCAGGCGTGGTCATTACATTGAGATTGGTTTGATCGTTTATTTTGTCTGTAATTCATCTATCCATTATTCTTAATTATTCGTATTGAATTAAATCATGTATCTTTTAAACCGCGTACAAATTTAATTGTTATTCATTTTTGGGGTAAACAGAGTGTCACGACCGAAAGTCGCACAACAGGTGTCGTGATGGCACTTAGTCTCTAAGACTAGGTAAGCCAATTACAATCACATTTCGAGCCATTTCTTTTGAAACATATAATTTAATACATGTGTCGAAATCAAAAGCGAAAAACAAATATAACCACTCCCAAGGCTGGTAATACTAAGGCATGAACTCTAACTGAATACATGCAATGATCTCAAGGATCGAATATACAGTAATGTCCGAATAAGAGTTGACAATAAAATAAAATGGAAAGACTCCAAGGAAATGCGACGACCAAGAAGCTCTACCTTGAGTCCTCGTAATCAACACACTAACTTTTTCCGAATCCGATATCTCTAATACCTGGCTCTGCACAAAAATATACAGAAGTGTAGTATGAGTACACTACGGTCGGTACTGATAAGTATCAGAAATAACCTCGGTGGAGTAGTGACGAGGTACAATCAATACTCACTAATCAAATAATCTGTGCAATATAACAATATACAATAGTACTGGAAAATAACTAGCAATGATATCAACAAAAATCAACTAGTGATATAAACAACAAGGCAACAAGAACACCATAATTATTGCTCAGACGAATAAGGAACGCAAGTACAACCAATTAATGAAGTCCTTCAAGTATAAATCTTTCACATATGATTCTTTTGAATATATACATTTTGAATATACTTTCAAATAAATATCTTTCGAATATAATTCTTTCAAATAAATATCTTTCGAATATACTTCTTTCAAATATATCATTCGAATATAATTCTTTCAAATAAAAGTCACTCTGTGACACCTCATTTCGTAATCACAAAACACAGGTCTTAGCCCACTTTCATATTTTCGTAACACGGGTCTCAGCCCACTTTCATATTTTCAACCTCATACCCATATTTCTATCATAACCTCACTGACAACTCACGTGACAATAAAAAACATTATTATATTTTCCCGGCACCTCGTGCCCACATTTCATATCACATCTGCACGGGCAGTTCACATGCCAAAAACATAATCATTATATTTCTCTGGCACCTCGTGCCCACATTTCATATCACATCTGCATGGACAGTTCACGTGCCAATAACATAATCTGCCCGACAATAGCCACATGCTCACTTTTCAACATAGAATCAGACTATTATCAAGTTTACCAAAACAACAAAACAAGTTGCACAAGATATAAAAATAAACACAAGAAAAATCACAACATCACATGAAAATCACCAGCCCCACATCATCGCATATCATCCCTGGTAATAGCCATCATTATCTCTCATATAGTCACCCTTATCACTCCTATAATAGCCTCTTTTATTCCTCCGCCCTGACAATATCAATAGTCACCCTTATCGCTCATATATCCATCTTTATCGCTCCTATAGCCACCCTTATCACTCCTATAATAGCCTCTCTTATCGCTCAGTTTAATAGCCTCCCTTATCACTCCGCCCTGATAATATCCCAACACACATAACAACAGTCAAATGCTGCCTTTATGCCCGCATAATACCAACAATGGAATGCCACCCTTATACGCCGCATAACAGTAATCCAAATCACACAACAACTCACACAGGATATTATCACAACATCACGGAATAATCAACTCGTATTTACAAATTGCCCATAGACTACAACATTTCCAAAGGTACAATGAAATCAATTAATTTTACAACAAATAGAACACGACTCAACATAATGTATATAAAATCTCAAAACAACAATAATGAAAAAGTAACTCAGCAAAAAAAACACCTTCGTTAATCCATATTCTTGGTAAATCGATTAATACCTCTTTTCAAATTTAATTAAGTATTTGCAGCTGAAAAATTCTTAATGAAATTGTTTTCACGAAATGACAACTCAATAAAATACATGTCACGACCCGGATCCTAAAGCAGGTCGCGATGGCATCCAACACCGTAGTCAGACAAGCCAACATCAATCTACTGGTGAGTTTCTTTTAAATTTACCAAAATATTTCCAACACTTACTTGGTTTAGATTTTGACATTGGGCAAAAACGAATACCTTAGGCAATCTTAAGCACAAATAGTCATAAAAGTCATACTTTAATATTTACATCCCAAAACAATGTCTACTAATGTGTGTGCCAGAAACTAGTCTCACAAGTTTATAGGCGTCTAGTAGAATAATATCAAAACAATAAAAATTTGTCCTACTTTCTGAGTAGGCGTGGACAGAACTGGAAAAAGAATACCTCCAAAGTGCCGCTGGGAGTCGCCAAGAGAAGCAGCTCACCGTGGAGTCTGGACCAGGTATATGTATCAAGGACGAATTCCGGGCTGATACCCAGATGCACCCTCCTCTGAATCTGTACAATTAAGTATAGGGTGTAGCATGAGTACATAAACAATATGTACCCAATAAGTACTCCACCTAATCTCAAAGAAGTAGTGACGAGAGGTCGACGTGACACTTACTAGGGTCAGAATAATATGTTGTAAATATAAGGCTAAGCAGGGATGTCAATCATGAATAATAATGAAGACATGAACATCAAATATCCTTTACAATTACCTTTACGTGTCAAGTTTTCTAGCATACAAATTACCTAGTTCTCATTTCTCATTGTACTTCACAGATACATAATCACAAAACACCCAACATCTAACAAACACATAACATGCCGTGAAAGTATGGCTGACACAACATGAAAATGAATGTGCACTGTCGAAGGGTCGAACCATAGATGCATCTATTACACCGCTCGCGAATCGAACATGCGACGCGGTTGACATAATTTTAGGGCTACCTTTTTCGCGAATCATACATGCGATGCGGGTTCCCATATATGTACACATAATTAACAGGAAATCATGAAATTCAGTAGAGAATATATTTTCAGAGAGGTTTCAATATTATAAGTTTTAGAATGTAACTTCTTAGATGTCCGCTTAATAATTCAAGGATATTAGGCAAGCTAAATTAACATTTAAGATTATAGTTACGGCATATAAAGCATGCTTGTGAAATCCTAAGCTCCCCGACATAACATAATAGTAGCTACGCAGAGACTCGCGTCATTTCGTTCGTGCGTAGCCCCCACAATTAAAGACATGCAATTATTTATATTCACCTATAGGGACGATTCCCTCTTACGAGATTAGAAAGGAGACTTAACTCGTGTTGATCCTATTTTCCGGGTCAAGAACGCGTCCGAAACTCCAAATTCGTCGCCCAAGAACTCGAAGCTAGCCAAACATCACATTAACAAGTCAATCTATGCTCAAAAGTCCCTAATTCTCCTACTTAAATGGTCATTTCAACCCAATTTGGAAAATCCTAAAATACACCGCTGTGCCCACATGCTCGGATTCCGAAAATTTTCGTAGGAAGTACTTACCCATAACCTAAGGATCAATATTATATAGTTTTTGTATGATTCCTTAACACATTTCTTGGTAATTTCCCTTTTTTGTCAAAAACCTAGGTTTTACTCTAAACCCATGATTTCCACTAATTTAATGTGTTAATCTATCTAAGAGTTCAAGTATTAAGCTAAATTTATAGTAGGAATTACTTACCTTACAGTAGCTAGGTCGAATACCTTCCTTGCATGCTCTCAAAATTGCCCAAAGATGAAGAGAAGTGTTCAAAAATGGTTAAATCCCGTGTTTAAAATGAGCTCACTGCCTACAGGCTTTTCGCACCTGCGGTCTCACATCTGCGAGAAAAATCTCGCATCTGCGGATAAGGGGAAGGGGGCCTGGCTTCGCACCTGTGGAGCGAAGTCCGCACATGAGGCTCTGCTTCTGCAGAAAGGTGTACGCATCTGCGGAAATGGGCAGCTTCCTCAGGAGTCACACCTGTGAGGCTGGGACCGCAGAAGCGGTCTCGCACTGCGACTTGACCTCCACAGGTGCGGTCGCACCAGATCTGGTGCACCATCAGTCATTTAAGGCTGGTTCTTGCCTCGCTCGATGCCCGAATGACATCTGGGCCCACCCGAGACCCCATCCAAATATACCAACAAGTCCTAAATCATAGTACGGACTCGCTCGAGCCTTCGGAACGTCCGAAACTACGCTAAATCTAAAAATCATACCCCAAAACCTATTGGATTTTAAAAACTTTAAGTTCTTGAATTCACTTTTAGTACGCCGAACCTACGTATACTACTCGGAATGACACAAAATTTTGCAAACAAGTCATAAATGACATAACAGAACTATTCCGATCTCGGAATTCCGTTTGGATATCGATAACACAAAAAACACATTCCAAACCTCAAGTTTGAACTTAAGGAAACCTTAATTCACTATTAGGCGCCGAAACGCCCCCGAGTCATCCAAAACCCATTCCGAACACACGCCCAAGTCCAAAATCAACATACGAACCCACTAGAACCTTCGCATCTCGATTTCGGTGTCGTTTACTAAAAATGTTGACTGTAGTCAAACTTAGCCTTTAAGGCCAACCTTAAGGAACTAAGTGTTCTTATACCACTACAAACTCCTCCAAACCTTGAACCACCCATCCCCGCAAGTCATAAATCAGTGAAAGAAACTACAGGAAGTCTCATTTAGGGGCACGGGGTCCTAAAACACCAAACGACTGGTCGGGTCGTTACATTCTCCACCTCTTAAATAAACGTTCGTCCTTGAACGAGTCTAAAATCATACCTGGAGTGCTGAATAAGTGTGGATATCTGCTCCGCATGTCCTCCTCGGACTCCCAAGTCGCCTCCTCGACTGGTTGGACCCTCCACTGGACCTTTACTGCGGAAACCCTCTTGGACCTCAACTGGCGATCCTGCATGTCAATGATAGCAACTGGATGCTCCTCGTAACCCAACCTCTCATCTAGCTGAATGGTGCTGAAATCAACCATATGAGAGAAGTCGGCGTGATACCTTCGGAGCATGGATACATGAAAGACCGGATGAACCCCGAATAAACTGGGAGGTAGAGCAAGCTTGTAAGAAACCTCAGCTTTCCCTTTTTCCCAAACCTCATAATACCCTTCATCGGCGAGACCTTCAACAGAACCTTCTCGCCCTCCATAAATGATACATCGCGTGCCTTCTGATCCGCGTAACTCTTCTGCCTGGACTGTGCTGTGCGAAGTCTCTCTTGAATCAATTTCACCTTCTCCTAAGCATCCTTCACCAGATCGGTTCCATATAGCTTAGCCTCGCCAGGCTCAAACCACCCTATGGGATAACGACATCGCCGACCATACAAGGACTCAAACGGAGCCATATAGCTTAGCCTCGCCAGCCAAAGGAAAGAACTGGTCCTACTGCCCTGAGCATGTCCTCCCATATCTGAACTATCCGCTCCGACTACCCGTCGGTCTGAGGGTGGAATGCTGTGCTGAGCTCTACCCGGGTGCCTAACTCACTCTGTACGACTCTCCAGAAGTGCGAGGTGAATTGAGGACCTCGGTCTGATATAATGGACACAGGCACACCGTGCAACCAAACTATCTCCCGAATGTAGATTTAGGCCAACCTCTATGAAGTATAAGTAGTAGCTACTGGAATGAAATGTGCCGACTTGGTCAGCCTGTCCACAATAACCCAAACCGCATCCACCTTCCGCAAAGTTTGAGGAAATCCAACGATGAAATCCATGGTGATGCGCTCACATTTCCACTCAGGTATAGGCATCTGCTGAAGTAGGCTTCCTGGCCTCTGGTGCTCATACTTAACCTGCTGGCAATTTAAATACCTAGCTACATACTCCACTATGTCTTTCTTCATCCACCTCCAACAGAAATGCTGCCTCAAGTCACGATACATCTTCGTAGCACCAGGATGAATGGAATACCATGAACTATGAGCCTTCTCTAGAACCCTCTCCCTCAGGCCATCGACATTGGGGACACATAAGCGAACTTGAAGTATCAAAACACCATCCTCGCCAATAGAAACCTCCTTGGAACCACCCTGTACCACTGTCTCCTGGAGAGCCACCAAGTGCGAATCATCATACTGCCGAGTCTTGATCTCCCCCAATAATGAAGGCTGAGCCACCACACGTGCGAGAAGTCAGCTGGGCTCTGAAAGGTCCAACCTCACTAGGAGATTAGCCAAGGACTGAATGTCCAAAGCTAGAGGTCTCTCCTCTGCCGAAATGAAAGCCAAACTGCCCATACTCTCCGCCTTCCTACTTAAGGCATCTGCAACCACGTTCGCCTTGCCCGGATGATAAAGTGATGTCATAATCCTTCAGCAACTCAAGCCACATACGCTACCTCAAATTAAGATCCCTCTGCTTGAACAAGTGCTGCAAACTGCGGTGATCTGTATAAACCTCACAAGGCACCCCATACAAGTAGTGCCTCCAAATCTTAAGAGCATGAAAAATCGCCGCCAAATCCAGATCGTGCACAGGGTATTTCTTCTCATGAACCTTTAGCTGTCATGAAGAATATGCAATAACACACCCTCCTGCATCAACACACAACCCAAAACAACGCGTGAAGCGTCGCAATAAACTGTATACATCCCAGAACCGGAAGGCAACACCAGAACTGGTGCTGAGGTCAATGCTGTCTTGAGCTTCTGAAAGCTCACCTCACACTGGTCGGACCATCGTAAAGGGGCATTCTTCTGAGTCAATCTAGTCAAATGAGTTGCAATGGATGAAAATCCCTCCACAAATCGGCGATAATAACCCGCTTGACCCAAGAAGCTCCTGATCTCTGTAGCTGAAGTAGGGCGTAGCCAACTCTGAACTGCCTCAATCTTCTTAGGATAAACCTTGATACCTTCTTCGGATACCACATGCCCCAAGAATGCCACAGAATCCAACCAAAAATCGCACTTGGAGAACTTAGCATACAACTTATGTTCTCGCAAAGTCTGGAGCATAACCCTCAAATGCTGCTCGTGCTCCCCCAAGCTACGTGAGTAAATCAGAATGTCATCAATGAAGACGATGACAAAATAATCAATATAAGGCCTGAACACCCTGTTGATCGAGTCCATAAAGGTTGTTGGGGCATTAGTCAAGCCAAAGGACATCACCAGGAACTCATAATGACCATATCTTGTACGAAAGGCCATCTTCGGAACATCCGAGTCCCAAATCTTCAACTGATGGTACCCCGATCTCAGGTCAATCTTAGAAAACACCCGAGCACTTTGCAACTGGTCAAACAAATCATCGATACATGGAAACTGGTACTTGTTCTTGATAGTGACTTTGTTCAACTGGCGGTAGTTAATACACATCCGCATAGTTCCATCCTTCTTCTTCACAAATAGCACTGGAGCACCCCAAGGTGATATGGTCGGTCTAATAAACCCCTTAGCCAATAACTCCTCAAGCTGTTCTTTCAATTCCTTCAATTCCTTCAGAGCCATACGGTATGGGGGAATAGATATAGGCTGGGTGCCTGGATCTAAGTCAATGCAGAAATCAATGTCACGATCCGGTGGCATGCTTGGAAGGTCTGAAGGGAATACATCAGCAAAATCTCGAACTACTGGCACTGAATCAATCGTCGGGGACTCGGCGGTGATGTCCCGCACATAAGCAAGATAAGCCAAACAACCCTTCTCGACCATACGTTGAGTCTTCAAGAAAGAAATAACCCGACTAGCTGCACTAAATGAGGAACCTCTACACTCCAATCTCGGCAACTCGGGCATGGCTAGAGTAACAGTCTTGGCATGGCAATCTAGAATGGCATGATAGGGAGACAACCAATCCATGCCCAGTATGACCTCAAAATCAACCATATCAAGAAACAAGAGGTCTGCTCTGGACTCGAACCCACAGAATGTAACCACAAAGGACTGATAAACCCGGTCCACAACCACAGAATCGCCCACAGGAGTGGACACATAAACATGAGTGCCCAAGGACTCATGAGGAATATCCAGGGAATGAGCAAATAAGGCTGATACATATGAATAAGTGGACCCTAGATCAAATAATACCGATGCATCTCTACCGCAAACTAAAATAATACATGTGATCACGGTGTCTAAGGCCATTGCATCTGATCTGGCCGGAATAGCATAGAATCTAGCTGGAGCGCCAGATGACTAGCCTCCACTAAATGAACAGGAGTTGGCTGGGCTCCCCCTTCCTGACCTCCACGTCTAGGACGACCATTACCAATCTGTCCTCCACCTCTAGGTGGCCGAACTGCCGGTGCTGAAATCATAGGCTAATGACTCTACTGCATGGCCTTGCCCTGAAGCCTGGGACAAGTCCTCTTAATATGGCCTGGATCCCCGCACTCATAACAACCTCTCGTCACCATAGCCTGCTGCCCTAAAGGACCCTGAATAGCTAGAGGATGGTATGAACTCTCTGGCATAGCACTGAAATAAGGACTGGTAGACCCCTGATGACCAGAATACCCACCGGAGGAACCCTGAATGGCTGGTGGGCGATAAGAAATCTCCGGTATAGCGGTGAAATAATGCCTCGTGGGAGCACCTTGAGGAGGTGGTGGGGGTGCTGAATATGGGGGCTTACTAGGCTGCCCCTACCAAACTGACCTCTGCCCCTGGATGGAGCATCTCTGAAATCTCTAGAAAATCTAGCTCTCTTATCCTGCTGCCCCTGCTCTCTGTTCCTCGACCGATAAACCTCAATCCTGCGAGCAATCTCTACCACAAGCTGATAAGGAGTCCCCATCTCCACCTCTCGGGCCATGTTGGCCCTAATACCTGAGTGTAACCCGGATACAAATCTCCACACTTTCTTTGCGTCAGTAGGAAGTATCATGAGTGCATGACGAGACAACTCAGAAAACCTAGCCTCATAGTCATTCACCGACATCAGAGGGTGGAATATATTTGTCCCGGAATAATTGAGTGAACTGCTCCCAAGTGAGGAGAGGAGAATCCGTCGGTCTGCCAAGGATGTAGGAATGCCACCATCTGCGGGCCCTGCCCTCTAGCTGAAAAGTAGTAAAGTCAACTCCATGGGACTCTAGTATCCTCATGGTGAGAATCGTAATTTATTTGATGTGATTCGGACGTCCGATTGATAAATAGTGAACTTTATATGTTCTTGAGAAAAATAATGAGTTCTGAGGTTTAATTCATAGTTTTACATATTATTTTCATGATTTGATCACACGAGCAAGTCCGTATGATGCTTTTATACTTGCGTGCATGTTTGGTTTAGAGCCCCGAGGGCTCGGGTGAGTATCAAATAGGTTTGGGTTGTGTTGCGCTCGTTCTTTCTTATGCTTTGACGTCGTTTCTTCAAGCATAAATGATATCATATTGAACAAATGAGCTCTGATTTCTATTTTGAATAAAGTATTAGATTCGTATCGTAATTACAGACCCGTAGCAAAAAGAATCATCAAATTTGGACATCGTCTGAGGATTTTATGGTCATTTTACTAAGGTTGCCAGATTTTTCAAGTTAATTACGAAATTGCCGCTGCCGGCGAATTAAAAACCTGCACTATTTTCAAATATTAAAACCTACATATCTCCTTCATTATAAGGTCAAATTAAGTGATTCAAAAGCCTAACTTGACTAGAATTTCATAAGGAATCCATTGGAGGCATAAAAATTGAGATTGTTTGGCACGATAAACGAGGCAGAATAGCTGGCAGAAAAATATATATATAATGGGCAGACTTCTTCTTCTTCAAATTTTCGAAACCCATATCCCTAGAAACGAATTTCTTCACCAAATATCATCCCCAAGTCATAGGTAATCAATTCTAAACTTTACTCTTTCAATTACTCATTGTTTTTCATCACTTTTAAATCAAAAACTAAGAATTTTCATGGTAAAAATTGAGGGTTTTGGTAGAATTAGGGAATTTTTTAAAAATCGAATCTTTACCTCGAATTGAGGTCGGGTTTCGAAACTAATTGTATATTTGGGTTCGTAGGTGAATGGGTAAATGTAATTTGGTCCAAACCCCGAGTTTAGACCAAGCGGTCCCGGGATCAAGTTTTCACTTTTTTTTTTAGAAAACTTAGAAGAAATTGTAATTTTCAATAAAGTTAGTTCCTTTAGCTTTAATTAATGATATTGAGTTAATTGTGATTAGATTCGAGTAAGTTAGAGCAAGATTCTAAAGGAATATGCGAAATTGAGGTAAGTGTTTGGTCTAACTTTGACTTGAGGGAATAGGAATCCCCACTTGTTTGCTGTGTGAAATGCATGTGTGTGGTGTATAGGTGATGTGGCGAGTATCTATGCACCACCATATGCATGTTAAACATGATCCCTTCCCCGTTCCCAACTTAATTGATTCTTGTCTTAATTGTTCTATGTTCATTATTGTTTCTATGACTACTTGGCCTTGTTATTTTGTTGTTAAATATTGTTGTGGTTATTTTGGAAAGAGTATTGGTTGTTTTAGTTGGTTCCCTTTTGGTACAAAACGGTTGAGCGGTTTAGTATTGTTTTTACGAGATATATATACATATTTATGTTCCTGTTGGCTTCATGGTTGAGAGGATATTGATGAAGTTATGAGAAAAAATACAGTTTCTTATTTATAATTATTGAGACAAAAATATTGTGAAAGACTTGGCCAAAATTATGAAATTTATGAATAAATTGATATGAGATGTTTGGTGGGAGCGGGTTGCACGTCGCAACAAGGAGTGATAAGGGTGAACAGGTGGGATCGGGTTGCACGCCGCTACAGGAGTAATAAGGGTGATATATTTGGGGAGGAGCATTAAGGGTGGACAGGTGGGAGCGGGTTGCACTCCGCAACAAGGAGCAATAAGGGCGAACACTTATATTTTTACTGAATTTCAAAGAAAATAAAGATTTGAAAAGCTTAAATGTTTATTTTACTATTCTTCATATTTTTGGCACTACTTTTATTTAAAGTTAAAGTTTGGAAACTTGGAAATTTTTTGAGAATTGGTTATATCTGAGACCTGGAAAAGGCGGCTGAGTTATTTTATTATTGTTGCAGTATTTAATTATTTGTTTAGATTTTCTTCTTGCTTCATATGTTATTGTCACAGGTTATATTGCTAAAGCCCCGCCGTAGCCTCGTCACTACTTCGTCGAGGTTAGGCTCGGCACTTACATAGTACATGGGGTCAGTTGTACTGATACTACACTCTGCACTCTTTTGTGCAGATCCAGGTACTAGCCGGCAGTAGAGATTTTTAGAGCAGCCATCTATTCATTCGGAGACGCGAGGTATATCTGCCGACGTTCGTAGATCCGAGAGTCTTCTCCTATTTTTAAAAAATTGTTTTAGTATATTCAGAACAGTTACACTATTTCTTTCAGCCCAGTATTTGTAGTAATCATTGGTAGTTCGTGAATTGTGACACCAGAATCTGGGGTAGTTCTAGATTCATTTATATGATTAGTTTCGTGGCTTAGTTTTAATTAATTAATTGTTTATTTCTCTTTATTGTATTGGGAGTCATTCATTAAAAGCCAATAGACTCAGTTTACTTTAGATTTTCTTATTATGTCTAAATGGATAAAAAATGCAAAGTAGTTAATCGAATTCTAACATTGGCTTGCCTAGAAAGTAGGGTGTTAGGCGCCATCACGATCCCTAAGGTTAGGAATTTGGGTTGTGACAAGTTGGTATCAGTGCACTAGGTTGCTTAGGTCTCACAATTTACGAACAAACTTGGTAGAGTCTGAAGGATCGGTGCGGAGACGTCTGTACTTATCCCTCATAGGCTATCAAGTTAGGAACAATTTCACTTCTATTCTACTCTATCGTGTGAATTTATTCTACCATTGATGATTGAACTTGTCTATTCTTGTCCTCTCAAAAATCTCGACAACGCACAAAGCGTCTACAACCGGACAAGAGATGAAGCCCCAATGACAGCTACGATTAGGGGAAGAGACAGAAGCAGAGCTCAGTCTAAAGCTCGAACATCAGCACCTATTCTATAGTCTCAAATGGATCTAGACGTGGAGGTTCTATCTCAGTCAGTACATGTTGGACTAATACAGATTCCAGAAAGATTTATAGCTACTCCAGTATTGCAAAACAAGGGAATAGTTGAAAGCAACGGGGTTGATTTGTATGAACTGTGAATTTTAACATTGTGGATTATCAGGCATTGTGACCTATGACTTCGTGCCAAGTGGGGAAGTCCACTGTCAAGTAATAGATTGTGGGGTCATGTGTTATATCGGTTTGGGCTTGGAAGGTATAAGGCCTGAGATTTTTGCAAGAGATAAAGCTGGACTTGCGAAGGCTTACTCAGCATGGAAGTCACAATTGCGGATTTTGGGTGCTCCAGAGGGAGTACAGTGGTTAGCAAGCTTCTACTCTATACGGTTTGTGCCAAGGTTTATCTGTATAGAGCTCTAACTTTGGGGTCATTGTGCATCAATAAGGATAAGAGTTACCCCAAGGAATAACAAAGGGTACATGAATAAGTGGGGTAGCTCAACGGGGTTGAGTCAACATGGTAAAGGAGAAACTGGTCGCCGGTGGTCGAAGCAAGCCTACGAAGAGGACGATCGGTCATGGCAACACCAACTATTTGACTCAATTCTCATAACACTTTTGAAAGAGTTTATTTCTCGAATTTTCCATTTTGCGTGACGCTTAGGGTTTGAACGATTGTGTCAGGTCACCATGAAAATGTCAGAACATGCCATCAGGTTCGACAAGTTAGCCTGCCATACTCCTTCTTTGGTTCATATAGCCAGAGAGTAAGTCTACAGACTCATTAAAGGACTCAAATATGATTGTAAAATTTTGTACGACTCAGGGCAGGTTGATACTTCATTTCGGCTAGTGATAGAAATTGTCCTAGACTTGGGAGAGTCCTATTTCATCAGAACACTCAGGTTACGTGCCCCGTTGTAGTTACAACTCAACTACATGACCAGCTATGGAAAAAGAAGTCGGAATGACGAAAGTGGAGGTTAGATTCCTAAAGGTGGAGACCCAACATGTTGATATATTTTCTATGGTATGACTGGGGTAGTTACATTAAATGGTGTCATTACAAGAAAAATTTCTAATTATTATAAAGTGATGATTTCCTGAACTTAATACGGTTATGCGTATCTAATAAAATTCTTCTAATATGCTCCGCTCTCGGGTGAACTTCGTAACTAAAAAAAATCTACTTATGTGAATACTTGTATTGAGAAACTCTACGGAGATAACTATGTTTATCATTACGTTTTATAATTTTGTTTAATGGAAAATATTTAAAAGAAGAAAAAAATGGAAATTTTCGATTGGCACGATATGCATACTACTTGTGACTCAGAATTGAGGGCGAGATCCCTGCATTTAATATGATTTGATATGTTTAAATCGTGCTACGATCCATGGTGGAAGTTATGTAAGGACGAGGTCCTTGTGATGGAAATTCTTGTGTTTAAATTCTCCCTTGTGAATTAAACTTTTACTATAGTACTGGTAGGGAGTCATGCCTGTTAGGCTTATTCAGTAATTTATGTATAAAATAATGATGATAATCATAATAATAAATGAATAAATAATAATAAAAGTAATACTAATATTAATTAATTAATTGTGCATAATTTGCCAAATCCGTGTTATAATTATTGATCTTTAACCTACGAGGTATGTGCACACCCGTGTGGCGTTAAATGAGACACGTTCATTCGGGTATAGAATTATGAGGTCTTCATGAATCATATCTCATTATCAGTATTGTGAAGGGTAGAAAGGGGATTATTGTGAGGTCTTCATGAATCATATCTCATTATCAGTATTGTGAAGGGTAGAAAGGGGATTATTGTTACGTGAAGTTATTGGGTGATTATGTAATTGATTATGAACAACTATTAAGATCATTTTGAGCCGAAAGGGTGTTCCATTCAAATGGTCAGACGAGTGTGGGTGGAACTTTCCGAAGTTCAAGATGGATTTGACTACGGCGCTAGTGTTGGTGACGCGCACAGGTTTAGGATTGTGCATGGTGTATTATGGTGCATCTCGTATTGGATTAGGTACATTATTAATGCATGATGGAAAGATGATTGCATATGCGTCTCGGCAACTGAAGGTCCATGAGAAGAATTACCCTGTTCATGACTTAGAGTTGGCAGCCATTGTTCATGCATTGAAAATTTGGAGGCACTATATTTATGGTGTGCCGTGTGAGGTTTTTACAACCATCGTAGTCTCCAGTACTTATTCAAGCAGAAAGATCTAAATTTGAGGCAGCGGAGATGGTTAGAGTTACTAAAAATATTATGATGTCACCATATTGTATCACCCAGGCAAGGCTAATATGGTGGCCGATGCATTGAGTAGAAAGACGCTGAGTATGGGTAGCCTTGTGTATATTCCAGTTGGTGAGAGACTGTTGGCCTAAGACATTCAGACGTTGGCTAATCAGTTCGTGAGTTGATCCTTGAGGAGGCTCACAGTTCTAAGTGTTCGACTCACCCCGGTACAGTCAAAATGTACCAAGACTCGAGGCAGCATTATTGGTGGTGAAGGATGAAAAAGGAATTGTTGCGCATGTGACTTGTTGCTTAAATTGTCAGCAGGTAAAGTATGAGCATCAGAGATTCGGTGGTTTGCTTCAGCAGATAAAGGTTCTTGAGTGAAAGTGGGAGCGTATCACTATGGACTTCGTTGTTGGGCTCCCACGGACTCAGAGGAAAATTTGACGCAGTTTGGGTTATTGTAGATAGGCTGAATTTTTTTTGAGAATTGGTTATAGCTGAGAACTGAAAAAGGCGGCTGAGTTATTTTATTGTCATTGTAGTATTTAATTATTTGTTTAGATTTCCTTCTTGCTTCATATATTATTGTCACAGGTTATATTGCTAAAGCCCCGCCGTAGCCTCGTCACTACTTTGTCGAGGTTAGGCTCGGCACTTAATCAGTACATGGGGTCCGTTGTACTGATACTACACTCTGCACTCTTTTGTGCAGATCTAGGTACTAGCCGGCAGTAGAGATTTTTAGAGCAGCCATCTATTCATTCGGAGACGCAAGGTATATCTGTCGGCGTTCGCAGATCCCGAGAGTCTTCTCCTATTTTTATAAAACTGTTTAAGAATATTCAAAAGGTAGTTCTAGATTCATTTATATGATTAGTTTCGTGGCTAGGTTTAATTAATTAATTATTTATTTCTCTTTATTATATTGGAAATCATTCATTAAAAGCCAGTAGACTCAGTTTACTTAGATTATTTTATTATGTCTAAATGGATAAAAAAATACAAAGTAGTTAATCGAATTATAATATTGGTTTGCCTAGCAAGTGTGGTATTAGGCGCCATCATGAACCCTAAGGTTGGGAATTTGGGTCGTGACATATCAAAAGAATAAAAATTTGTCCTACTGTATGAGTAGGTGTGGACAGAAATGGCAAAAGAATAGCTTCAAAGTGCCGCTGGGAGTCGCCAAGACAAGCAGCTCACAGTGGAATCTGGACCAGGTATATGTATCAAGGACGAACACCGGGTTGATACCCAGATGCACCCACGTCAGAACCTGTACAATTAAGTATAAAGTGTAGCATGAGTACATAAACAATATGTACCCAGTAATTATCCCGCCTAATCTCGAAGAAGTAGTGACGATAGGTCGACGTGACACTTTCTAGGGTCAGAATAATATGTTTTAAATGTAAGGCTAAGCAGGGATGGCAATCATGAATAATAATGAAGACAGGAATATCAAATATCCTTTACAATTACCTTTACGTGTCAAGTTTTCTACCATACAAATTACCTAGTTCTCATTTCTCATGGTACTTAACAGATACATAATCACAGAACACCCAACATCTAACAAATACATAACATGCCGTGAACGTACGGGTGACACAACGCGAAAATAAATGTGCACTGTCGAAGGGTCGAACGACTCGAACCATAGATTCATCTATTACACCGCTCGCGAATCGAACATGCGACGCGGTTGACATAATAGTAGGGCTACCCCGCTCGCGAATCATACATGCGACGCGGGTTCCCATATATATACAAATAATTAACAGGAAATCACGAAATTCAGTAGAGAATATATTTACAGAGAAGGTTTCAATATTATAAATTTCAGAATGTAACCTCCTAGATGTCCGCTTAATAATTCAAGGATATAAGGCAAGCTAAATTAACATTTAAGATTACAGTTACGACACATAAAGCATGCTTGTGAAATCCTAAACTCCCCAACATAACATAGTAGTAGCTACGCACGGACTCTCGTCACTTCGTGTGTGCGTAGCCCCCACAATTAAAGACATGCAATTGTTTATATTCACCTATAGGGACGATTCCCTCTTACGAGGTTAGAAAGGAGACTTACCTCGTGTTGAGCCTACTTTCCGGTTCAAGAACGTGCCTGAAACTCCAAATTCGTCGCCCAAGAACTCGAAGCTAGCCAAACATCACATTAACAAGTCAATTTATGCTCAAAAGTCCCTAATTCTCCTACTTAAATGGTCATTTCAACCCAATTTGGAAAATCCTAAAATACACCCTCGGGCCCAAATGCTCGTATTGCAAATATTTCAGAGGAAGTACTTACCCATAGCCTAAGGATCAATATTATATAGTTTTTGTATGATTCCTTAACACATTTCTTGGTAATTTCTCATTTTTGTCAAAAACCTAGGGTTTACTCTAAACCCATGATTTTCACTAATTTAATGTGTTAATCTACCTAAGAATTCAAGTATTACGCTAAATTTATAGTAGGAATTACTTACCTTACAGTAGCTAGGTCGAATACCTTCCTTGCATGCTCTCAAAATCGCCCAAAGATGAAGAGAAGTGTTCAAAAATGGTTAAATCCCGTGTTTAAAACGAGCTCACTGCGTATAGGATTTTCACACCAACGGCTCAAAGACCGCACCTGCGGTCTCGCATCTGCGAGAAAAATCTCGCATCTGTGGAGAAGGGGAAGGGGGCCTGTCTTCGCACCTGCGGAGTGGAGTCCGCACATGCGGCTCCACTTCTGCGGAAATGGGCAGCTCCCTCAGGAGTCGCACCTGCGAGGCTGGGACCGCAGAAGCGGTCTCGCACCTGCGACTTGACCTCCGCAGGTGCGGTCGCACCAAATCTGGTGCACCAGCAGTCATTTAAGGCTGGTTCTTGCCTCGGTCGATGCCCGAATGGAATCTAGGCCCACCCGAGACCCCGTCCAAATATATCAACAAGTCCTAAATCATAGTACGTACTCGCTCGAGCCTTCGGAACGTCCAAAACTACGTTAAATCTAAAAATCATACCCCAAAACCTATTGGATCAAACTTAAGAACTTTAAGTTCTTGAATTCACTTTCAATACGCCAAACCTACCTATACTACTCGGAATGACACCAAATTTTGCAAGCAAGTGACATAATGGAACTATTCCCGGTCTCGGAATTCCATTTGGATATCGATAACACAAAAAAATGTTCCAACCGTCAAGTTTGAACTTAAGGAAACCTTAATTCACTATTAGGCGCCGAAACGCCCCCGGGTCATCTAAAATCCGTTCCGAACACACGCCCAAGTCCGAAATCAACATACGAACCTACCGAAACCTTCGAATCTCGATTCCGGGGTCGTTTACTAAAAATGTTGACCGTAGTCAAAATTGGCCTTTAAGGCCAACCTTAAGGAACTAAGTGTTCTTATACCACTCCAAACTCCTCCAAACCTCGAACCACCCGTCCCCGCAAGTCATAAATCAGTAAAAGCAACTGCGGGAAGTCTTATTTAGGGGCACGGGGTCTTAGAACAAAAAATGACCAGTCAGGTCATTACAATACAAAATTCACATAAAAGTCAAGTAACAATCACACCAAATTATCACATAAAAATAAACTCGGCAAACAAGGAATGAGGCATGACAAATAAAGGATTTAATATGTGCCAAAAATTTTCAATTTAATTCATATAAGGCCGATGACTTTAAACAAATAAAATTTTCATATATAAGTGTTGGTTGATTTCCCAATGCACACGCAAGTGTACGTGGTCGACAAGTAATACAGGATTTTAACGCCTATATTCCTATGAAATTAATCTATTAGAACGCATTAAGATTACGGTGTTTAATTAAGCATGGTGACTAGGTATATTCTTATCCTAACCACAAATCCGCTCCCCTGAAGGGTTAAGATCATGCTCTCTTCAATTCTCCTCTAATCTATATACGGCTCTCCCAAGCATAACATAGATAGTATATAAAACCTAACTGCTGGCCAAACAATTAAGCAATTAAACACAGAATTGAAGAAACAACCAGATATTGAGTAAACTATATTCAAGGTTAAATTAATGTCGAATA
>ML397401.1:145662-180006 GCA_005239525.1 Nicotiana knightiana | reverse complement strand
TTATAGACTCAATTGATACGTACAATTCTCTGTGGGATCGACTTTGGGTGTAATACCCCAAATAATATTTGCAGCACCCGTTTAGTCTTTCTATAAGATATAGTTGAGCGTGATCATACCACTTTTGTGACGACCCAAACCGATGGGCCGCGACAGGCACCCGGTACCTTACCCAACCGAGTACCAATGTAATATATCTTTATTATTACATCATTACATACACATGACATACATGCCTAATAGGCCAACATAATCATTTATAAACTCAAAACATAGTCCGTACAATCTTCCACGTATGCGACATATGTCTACAAGCCTCTAAGAGTAAATAAATGTCATAAAGGTCGGGATAGAGTCCCGTCATACCAAACAATACCCGTCTAAATCATACAAACCAAACAAGCGACTCCGAAGCAAATGGAGCGCACCAACATCTTCCGCTGAGATGATAGCCTAATTGGAGGGCTCTCGACCTATCTATCGGGACCTACGGGCATGAAACGCTGCGTCCCTAGGAAAAAGGGACGTCAATACGAATAGTGTATCGAGTATGTAAGGCATATAAATAAGTACATAAGAGACATGGAAGAAATATAGAGCACATGACTCAACCTGTAAGCCTGGATAGCTTTGTAAATAATAAATTACTTTTAGCGTCATGCATATGCATATGCATGTCATGTCGTGCATAGGTACATGTTTCATAACATCATCAGCCTCTGAGGGCATCCCATCATATCATATCGGCCACTGTGGGCAAAATCATCAACGTATACCAGCTGATCAGGTGGTGGTGCGTATATAACGCCATAACCTTTCCCATATCCCATATGCATATATATACATACATATATATGCGTATATAACTCCGTTTGAATATACATACATATATACGCGTATATAACGCCGTTTGAACCATATTTCAGCGACTGTGGGCAACATCATCATCATATACCAGCTGATCAGGTGGTGGTGCTTATATAATGCCGTTACCTTTTCCCATATCCCATATACATATATTTACATATATACGCGTATATAACACCATCTGGTCATGGGTCAATGTGCATATGTAAATGCATGAAATGCATATGAAATACGTCAATAAAATCTCTCGGTACGTCATAAGGCCATTATGCCTCTGATTAATATCATGAAATAAACTTTACCAACATACGTATTTTCGAGACCCATGAACAGAAGATAATAATAATTCTCATGGGGAGTCAAGAATATAGACACCCCTACTATTTCTATGAATAGAGTAATTTATAGAAACTGTGTATTTGCTCGTTTCTTCAGTATAATTTGGACTATGCCAAAAGAAAGAAGGGATAGCCTTAACATACCTGGAGTAGGGAAAAATCCATATAATATTACCGTTGGAAACCTTCATAGATTGAATTTAGAACCCAAAAATCGGGTTAAGCTTCTAATTTTTTTTGAAATTTTGACGAAATTAGCTTCTGCTTCTACGAAACTGTTAAACGAAACTTCAAGCTCTTGATTGTTGAAGTGCTAAATGAATTTCTTAAGTTCTGTTCTTGAACTTCAAACCAAGAAAGGATGCATTCCTCTTTTTTGGAACGATTAACGTAGCTTCATCCAAATGAAAGACTTCTTGCTTGTTGGTGTATTGAATGAATTCTTTAAACATTGTTCTTGAATGTTTCAAATTAATAAAGAAGTCATCCTGGTTTTTTTGGAGTGACTAAGACTACATTAGTTAAGAAAGACTTAGGATTTAATTTTAGTGTCTTGGCATTGAAACCTTGAAAGTCTTTTTAACGTTTTCCCCCACCTTTTATTAAGAAATTGTTGCATGAAATTTTTTAAGGTTTAAATGAATGTGTAGTCTACACCTTATGCCACCTATCAAAACTATTCTAGAGTCATCTTTAAGTTACATGAGAGGGCTGCCACATTTTGGGGAGGGGGTGTTAGCCTTATCCCATTATTTAATTATTAGTTGGGTAATGTCCCGTTACCCGGTAATTAACCAACTACCCGTATAATTTAAAAATTATCTCAATTTACTTAAAATATTACTCACTTTTCACATACCTAATACACCTTACTATCATGGTCATGTAGTACCTTGTATGACACTAGTTCATAAATATCGAGTATTTTAGCTCGGGCCATATTTTATCCCAACATGCCAAATTTGGATGAAAATTCATTTTCTTTGACTTGTTTCCCCTATCACCTTCACGAATTTTCTTAGCACTTGTTTGAAATAGCATAATGCTTAAAATATAAAACTAATTCCATCCCCGAACTTACGTCAATTAACTTACGACGAAACTATAACATACGAAAATGCGAGATGTAACAGGGGAGCCTGTGGTACTGTCCGGGCTGCTGCGCAGGCTGGCCCCCAACCTCTACCACGGCCTCGACCTCCTGTTGGTATAGCCGGTGACTGGTCACTCTGATCGGTATGGCGTGTCCTCACCATCTGTGAGAGAATGAAACAACGCAAGTTCAGATTTCAAGAATCAATAGATCAACACGAAAGAGTTCAAGAAAGATAGAAATGTTTCATAAAAGTTCGGCAGCCTCTCGAAGATAAGTACAAATGTCTCCGTACCGATCCACAAGACTCTACTAAACTTGCTCATGACCGTTGAGTCCTATGTAACCTAGGCTCTGATACTAAACTGTCACGACTCTAAATCCTAAACCGATCGTGATGGCGCCTATCGTGGAACTAGGCTAGTCAATAACAACATGTTCACAATTTCTTTCAAAATCCCAATCAAATTCCAAGCATTTCATAAATATACAGAGTTTCCTAAATAAAGTAGGCCAATAGACAGTGCTACCAACCCCAAAACCCGGAGCCAACAAGTTATGAGCATCTAGAAGAATAAGCCAAAATATACTATTATAATACAAAACCTCCGAATAACAGCTTGATACAACAAGAAGGAAAAATAGAGATGTTGCGGACGCTAAACAGCTACCTCTATATCCCGCAATCCGGTCCGCACGGAATAAATGGCTAATGCTCGATATCTGCACCTGAATCTGCACACAGGGGTGCGGGGAGTAATGTGAGTGTGCCAACTCAGTAGTAATGAAAATAAATCAAGTCTAAGTGGAAAAGAAACACATAAATACAATGTCATCAAATCACAATATACACAACCTTACTTTCCAATAGTGCAAACATAGATATGCAAAATCATCATGCCTTAAAACCAACCTCAGAAAATTCTTTGAAAAATCTTTATTTTCAACAGATCCCAACCGAAAGATTTAGTATGAAAATGAAATGAATCATATAGAGGCCTCTCGGGCAAATCATATTTCATAAGTTCAGAATGAAAGTAGTAAAACCATAGGTAGCCCCTCGAGCAAAACATGTATCATAATCAGCCCCTCGGACATGCCTCACATTCACTCATAATCAGTCGCTTAGCACCTCACAATCACTCAGCACCTCACAGTCACTCATGCCTCCCAATCACTCGTCACTCGGCACTCTGTGCGCTTACTGGGGGTGTGTATAGAATCCGGAGGGGCTCCTTCAACCCAAGTGCTAATATCACTCAGCACCTCACAATCAGGCCCTCGGCCTCACTTAGCAGAACCACTCAAAATCCCCGTCGGGCAAATCAGTAAAACAGGGTACTCGGCCCAAAACATCATTTTTAAATCTCAAAGTAGTGTAAATTATGTTGAGTTTCAAAAACAGTAAGCACAATATGGCTGAGTGAAATCATCAACAAACCGTGAGGAAAAACAGCAGTAAAAAGCCCCCAAGGGGTCTAAACAGACCGGCACGAGGCCCCAAACACATCTTATAGCCCAAATATTTCAATAGTCTTTAGAACATAATTTAATATAAGGTTTTGGGTAAAACATACAACTCATTAGTTGCCGGGTAAAGGACTTAGTTCAATCCAAAAACCAATGCGTGCCACATACTCGTCATCCGACATGTGCGCCATTCTAAAATTAGTGAGAAATATCTAGTCAGGGGTTTCATACCCTCAAGACAAGATTTATAACCATTACTTACCTCTACTGGGCCACAACACTAGTCTGCAATGCTCTTTCCCCGCAAATTGGCTCCCGATTGGTCCGAATCTAGCCAAAACTAGTTTAAGATCATCAATATATATATCAAAGGAATACAACCCAATCGAAAACTATGAATTTATACAAGATCTCGGAATTCGGCCAAAGCCGAGCCCCAGGCCCATGTCTCGAAATGCGAAAAAATTTTCTGCACTAGAATCCTCGACCTCCCACGGTTCTATACATACCAAGAACACTAAAATCGGACAACAATTGCCCACTCAAATCCTCAAACGAAGAATCCAATTTCCATGTACCCTTCTTCCCCAGATTTGGGTTTAATTCCAACAATTTTATGGTTTAATTACTTAGGAAACGACATATAAATGAGTTATGAAGTTTAAAACCTTACCTCCAAGTGATTACCTTCAATTTCCTCTTCAGACCCTCTCAAAAGAGCTGCCAACTCATTCAACAATGGAGAAAAAAGAACTATTCTCGCACAAATGGCCTTTTAAAATATTCTGCCCACTCATTAAATTTTCCTCAGTGCGATCGCGACTCTAGGCACGCGATCGTGATGAACATACCAGCCAACCAATGCGATTGAAGACCAATACATGAGATCGCATAGAAAAACTCTCCACCCCCACACACGCGCCTCAAAATCCTCTACGCGATCGCATAAACACCCACGCGATCGCACTGCCTTTCCTGACCAACCTATGCGATCGCAATCCTAACCACGCGATCGCATAGAAAAAAATCCCTGCCCCACTCTTTTATTCTACGCGATCGCAAACACCCTCCCACGATTGCGTAGAATGAAACCAGAACCTTACACCAGCAAAAAAAATTTGCCCAATTTTCAAGCCAAGAGTTGGTCTGTTAACCACCCGAAACACACCCGAGGCCCTCGGGACCTCAACCAAACATACCAACATATTCCATAACATCATTCAAAATTAGTCGAGCCTTCCGAACACCAAAAACAACGCAACAACACCAAAATCACATCAAATTCAAGCCTATGAACTTTGAAACTTCCAAATTTTGCCAACTACGCTGAAACCAACCAAAACACCTCTGATTGACCTGAAAATTTTCATATATATATATCCAAATTGACATTTTGAACCTGCTCCAACTTCCGGAATTCCATTCCGACCCCGATAGCCTATTTTCCACTGCCGACCGGAAATCACCAAAAACTAAATTTCACCAATTCAAGCCTAATTCTACACCGGACATCAAAACTTCATTCCAAACACACTCTTAAGTCCCAAATCAGCTAACGAAGCTATCCGAGCCATAAAATCCACATTCCGAGGTCGTTCACCAATAAGTCAACTCTCAGTTGACTTTCTCAACTATTAGGCTACTTTAAGAGACTAAATGCCTAAATTCTCACCATAACCACTCCGGACCCAAACCAACTGAACCAACATAACAAAAACAAGCTAGAAATATATAACAAATGCAGAAATGGGGGAAACAGGGTAAATCCCACGGAACGACCGGCCGGGTCGTTACAACCTTGGGTCTATTGTACGAGGATGTGGATATTGACGAGGATGTCACACACCGTATTGAGGAGGGATGGATGAAATAGAGGCTCACATTCAACATTCTGTGTGACAAGAATATTCACGAAAACTTATAGTGAAGTTCGATAGAGCGGTGGTCAGACCGACTATGCTGTATGGGCAGAGTGTTGGCCAGTCAAGACATCCTATCTCCAGAAGATGAAGGTGGCGGAGATGAAGATGTTGAGGTGGATGTGCGGGCATACTAGGTTAGATAAAATTAGAAATGATGTTATTCGGGACAAGGTGAGTGTGGCCCATGTGGAGGACAAGATGAGGGAGGCGAGACTTAGATGGTTCAGGCATGAGTAGAGGAGAGGCCCTGATGCTCCGATGAGGAGGCATGAGAGGCTGGCATGGGAGGGCCAACGAAAATGTAGAGGCAGGCCGAAAAAGTATATTGGGGAGGTGATTAAGCAAGATATGGTGTTGGTCCAGCTCACTGAGGACATGACCATGGATAGGAAGGTGTGGAGGTTAAGAATAAAGGTAGAGGGTTAGGTGGTCGTGTGTTGTCCTTGTTTGTAGCAGTAGCTTTCACACACCACAGGTGCCTTCCATAAAATTTTCCGTACACCTAATCTTCTATTACTACTTGTTGTTGTCTTGTGTTTTAGGTTTTTGAATGCATTACCTTTTGCTAGTTTTGTATTTTGCTTTGGTTGTCAGATTGGTTTGCTTGTTATTTCCTCTACCCTCTCCCTTCCTGAATCGAGGGTCTTCCGGAGACATCCTCTCTGCCTTTTCAAAGGCAGGGGTAAGGTCTGCGTATACTCTACCCTCCTCAGACCCTACTTGTGAGACTACACTAGGTAAATTGTTGTATGACAGATAGTCTGAAAGGGGGTATAATGACATCCCACGTGCCTTTTTCTTGTAACATAATCCTGCAACCATAAAGGTTCTTTGGTGTTTCTTCCTGACCTTCTTGGCTCTTGATTTCTGAGTTCTAAGGATTGAATTATAGGGTTAGATATATCTTCATATTGTTACACCTCTCTGAGTCCATTTTTACTTTTTCAGGTGCAAGTTCTTCTTTTGGTTCTGAGTCAGTGACATGATCTGTATGCTCAGCATGTTCAACATCAGTTCTATGTAGAGGTTCAGTTTCTTCAGCATCAGTTTGTTCAGGATCAACATTATTAGCTTGATCAGGATCACCAACTTCACTAGCTAAATCAGGATCACCAACTTGATCAGCCTTACCAGCTTGTTCAACATCAACTTCATGTATAGGATTTCCAGTTCCCTATAATGGTTACGTTCATGCTCAAATGATACATTCCCCCTAGCAAGAGGCATGCCATGATATGAGGGTGAAGATTTAGCAAAAGGGAACGACTTCTCTTTAAACATAACATCTTTGCATACAAAGAACTGATTAGTTGCAAGATCCACAAGCTTGTATCCCTTCTGTGTTTTTTAGTAGCCAAGGTGGACTACAGGTTTGGCTGTGGATAAAAACTTATTGTCATGGACCATGGCGGTTAAATATTACAAGCACCCAAACACTTGCAAATACTCAAGTGAAGGCTGTTGAAGATATAGAAGCTCATAATATGGTTTACTATGCAGAATCATAGAAGGAAGTCTATTTATAATTTATATTGCAGTAGTAACACACTCTCCCAAGTATTTAGTTGGCATACTAGCTTGAAATTTCGTAATGACCCGACCGATTGTTTTGAGATTTAGCAATTTATTTATTGGTTTAAGACTTTAAGTAGCTTCATATGATATATTATGACTTGAGTATATGGGCGGCTTTGTTACATCCCGTACTTTTCTACAGAGGATTTGTGAACGTAAGACCTCGTACATTTAACAACCTTGATACCGTTAGATACATTTTGTTATGGTATTTATATTGAGTGGAACATTTTTGTAAAAAGTTTGAAAAATATGATTTTATTTAGTTATTAATATTACTACTTTCGAATATATTTTAAATTATACACATAATATGAGGAAGTTTATGAGATTTTCTTTATTGTAAAGATATAAATTATTTTCTCACGAGAAAAGAAGGTTATCTTTTTATCATTTAAGAATTAAGCGTACGAAAATTTGTATTCTTTATATGAGATTAGAAAAATTAGAAGTTGAGATAATATATGTATTTTTACATAGATGTTTTAATAAAATAGTAGTGTATTTATATGGTACCACATGATCATAATAGTAAGGTGTATAAGATGTGTTAAAAGTGAGCAGTATTTTAAGTAATTTGAGATAATTCTTAATTATGTGGGTAAATGGTTAAATATTAATTTAAGTGGATAAATGTAAAAGTTATTTTTTCCACGTGGGACCAAGACAATTAAAGTCGAGTATGACTAGTGTGTATGAAGGAGGTGATGTCACGTTTTGGGAATAAGCATGCTTGCTAAGCATTAACTTCTCTTTATGAATTTGGGGTCCAGAAGAGTATATGGAGTATTCACTCACTTGTGATTGTGAGAAATGATTTCCCTTCTTACTACTCATTGGGAATGATGTTTTACCTCTTCTAACGATATATATTCTAGACCATTGCAAAATCTTATATTACATGGATCCCTGTATGAATCCTTTCAATATTAGAGAATATTAGATTTGACAAAATCCAGACTTTTCGAGCTTTCAGTTGTGAGTCACCAATGTTTTGGGTCGTAACTTCAATAGTTCTCTAACTAGAAATCCTTCCAATTGGGTGTGATAACATCTGTGGATATAACAGGAGATGATTTGCTAAAATTTTCTAAGTTATGGATGAAGCTACGGCAAATTCATACGAGACTTCATAAGGTAGTAGCAACAAGAATTTCGATTCTAAGAAAGCATGGTAAAATCTTTCTCAAGAATATCATACGGATTTTTCCTATTCGATCCGCCATTACGTGTTCTTCGCAAATGACGTGTGTTAGAGGGATTGACAAGAGAATTGAGTCAGATATGTTAAGGCTATTTCTTCTTTTTTTGGGCATAATCTAAGTAACGATACATGAACGTAATGTTATTTCATAAGTGGTTCTACTCTTAGCAGTTAAGGATGCATGTGTTATTCATTCTGGTAAAGTGATATTCAAGCATGTCTAAGTATGTCCCTATATCCCTAACGAGGTATATCATAGAAATGTTAATGTTTATAATATAGTGATACATGTACATGCATCTTCATGCATTTACCATCGTGCTACGGCCGGTCAGGCAGTTACCACCAATTGGGCAATTATGCATCATTATTTACCACCGGTTGGGCAGTCAAGCATATTCATTTACCACCGAGCAACGGCCGGTCGGGCAGTCATTCATTTACCATCGAGCTACGACCGGTTGGGTAGTCATACATTTACCACGGGGCTATGGCCGGTCGGGCAGTTACCACTGATCAGTTGGGCAGTCATGCATCATACGATATGGATGATAGATTCAAAGAGAAGTATTATGTATATAAGTATAATAAGTATGCATATACGGTGGCACTCTAGAGATTCAGGTTGATTCTTATATATCTTCAATTAACGTTGACTGATTGTTATGTTTCAGTTCTGCCTTACATACTCAGTACATTATTCGTACTGAATTCCTTTTGTTGGGACGCTGCATTCATGCCTGCATGTATAGATAGTCAGATTGTCGAGCCCTCATGGTAGACGAGGTTAGCTGTCACGACCCAATTTACCCTCCGAAAGGTATCGTGACGGCACCTAGTCTCTATGACTAGGTAAGCCTAGATTTTACGGAAAATGACAAAATCAATAAAAATGAAGCCAGAAAAAGAACTCAAGTGGATATAATGTAGCTGCTTAGCATATACATTTACTTCCCAAAACCCGGTCTCCTAGCTGCTGGGAGAACGACTCCTAGCCACGATACTGGATGCTGGTATTTGGATCTGCACATGGGGAAAAAGATATGCAGGAAAGGGCGTGAGTACTCCACATTCGGTACTCCGTAAGTGCCAAGCCTAACCCCATTCAAGTAGTGATGAGTTCAGGTTCAGGCCCTACTGAGTTTGTAAAAACAAGTCAATATATATAATTTAAAACAGTGAAATACAGATAAGCATGATAAACAGGATTAACGAAGACAAGAAGATTTAATAACAGAAAGAGAGAGCCTCGGCTCAACACAACATATATCTCAACAGTAAATGTGCAATGCAGTACACGGGGAAAGCTCCCGGATCTCAGTCCGTAGTCCTAATTTAAATATGCTATGCAATATAGGGGTAAAGCTCCCGGATCTCTGTCTGTAGTCCCAATTTAAATATGCATTTCAGTACAGGGGGAAAGCTCCCGGATCTCGGTCCGTAGTCCAAATTTAAATATGAAATGCAGTACATGAGGAAAGCTCCTGGATCTTGGTTCGTAGTCCCAATTTAAATATGCAAAGCATAAGTATGTCAATTATGTCCTACGTAAGCAATCCAGGAAAAAAAACAGGCAACAATAGAGTAAAGCTACCTAAGAATGATGTGACTAGTAGCAAATAAGAGCAAATCAAGTCAGAACAGGTAGGCATGCTTACTCTTAAGCTATTACTCTATTAAGATGGAAACAACAATATGTGAATGAAAATGAGCGATTTCGTAGGAGTAAAAAAATAGGATTTTAGTATCCATGACCCGTGTACGCACTCGTCACCTCGCGTAGACGGCGTCCACATAACAAAATCAGTATAAAATGCCTAAGGGAAAGTCCCCAACACAGAAGTAGGCAAGCCACTTACCTTGACTGCGCTAATCAACTCAATACCACGCTCTTGCCACGAGTATCTGACTCCGAGTGGCCCAAATCTATTCAAATCGATTGCATGGTGTAAATATCACTTCAAGGGAACAAAATAACTAATTATTTATAAGCTAATACGCAAAATTAGGAAATTCGCCCAAAAAGTCGCCCGGGCCCGCGTCTCGGAATCGGGTAAAATTTATATTTCCCGAACACCAATTCACTCATGAACCCACTCGAACAAGAATCAACAAAATCTGACGTCTAAATCTCCCTAACTCCTAAGATTTCTACTTGGGAGAATTTCATCCCATTTCCATGGGGTTTCATCCAATTTCATTGATTAGATTGAGGAAAATGATAGAGATTATCGATATATAAAGGGATTAAGGTTAGAAAACTTTACCTATGATTCTCCTCTTCAAATCACACTGAAAATCGCCAAGTTCCGAGCTCACAATCGATTTTGGAATTATGAAATTCAAACCCTCGGATTTTTGGTATAAACTACCTAGAGATTTCGCACCTTCGACACTGGGATCGCACCTGCCGAAACCCAATCGCAAGTGTGGAAGTTCATTTAATGGCCTGGGTTCGCACCTACGGCACCCCCTTCGCGCCTGCATGTCTGCACCTGAGGAAATACCATCGCAGGTGCGAGACACCAGAACCAGAATGGTTCAGCTGTTCTCAAATTCACAAAACTCACCCGTTGGGCATCCGAAACAACCCCTAGGCCCCCGTGACCTCAACCAAACCTACCAACTGACCCTAGTACCTTGTTAAAACTTGATCGAGCCTTAAAAACACATCTCATAACATCAAAATCATCAATTATGCATAGATTCAAGCCTAAGAACTTAGGAAATTTCTAGAAATCACATCCGACGCCGAAACACGTCTAAGCTCATCCGAATGACCTCAAATTTTGCACACAGGTCATAAACGACATTACGGACCTGCTGTCTTTTTCAGAAATCCATTACGAGTCCGATATCAAAATCTCACCTATCGGCCAAAATCTCCGAAATTCTAATTTTTGCCAATTCAAGCCTACATCCACAACCGACCTCGAAAACACATTCCGAACACGCTCCTAACACCGAAATCACCCAACGGAGCTAACGGATTCGACAAAATTCCATTTCGAATCCGTCTTCACACAGCTCTAGCTACGGCCATATTTCTAAAGCTAAATTCCACATTTATGGACTATGTGTCCAAAATCACCATGGATTTCATCAATCAATGCTCCGACAAGTTCCAACAACATAAATAGACATGGGAGACATGGTTAATAGGGGATCGAGCCGCTAATTCTTAAAATGACTTAAGGGTCGTTACATCCTCCCCCTCTTAAGAAAATCGTTCGTCCTCGAACGAGCATAGAAACATACCTGAAGATGGGAAAAGATGGGGGTACTGAGTCCGCATATCCTGCTCGGTCTCCTAGGTCGCCCCCTCGACTGGCTGACCCCTCCACTATACCTTTACTGACGCAATATCCTTTGACCTGAGCTTTCTGACCTCCCTGTCCAATATAGCCACAAGCTCCTCAACATATGGTAGATCCTTGTCTAATTGGACTGAGCTGAAATCCAAGACATGAGTCGGGTCACTGTGATACTTCCGGAGCATGGATACGTGGAACACGGGATGAACCCCTGCTAGGCTGGGAGGCAGGGCTAGCTCATAAGCAACCTCCCCAACACGTCGCAACACCTCAAAAGGGCCAATAAATCTCAGACTTAGCTTGCCTTTCTTCCCGAACAGCATGACGCCCTTCATAGGCGATACCCGAAGCAAACATGATCACTAGCTATAAATGCCAAGTCACAACATGATCACTAGACTGAGCTGTGCAAAGTCTCTGCTGAATCACCTTCACCTTGTCCAGGGCATGCTGAACCAAGTCTGTACCAAACAATCGGGCCTCGCCCGACTCAAACCATCCCACGGGAGACCTGCACCGCCTACCATACAAAGACTCATACGGCGCCATCTAAATGCTTGACTGGTAGCTGTTGTTATAAGAAAACTCTGCAAGAGGCAAGTATTGATCCCATGACCCTCCAAAATCCATCACACAGGCACGGAGCATATCATCGAGAATCTGAATCGTACGCTCGGACTGCTCGTCCGTCTGAGGGTGAAAGGCTGTACTCAACTGTACCCTGGTGCCTAACTCCTGCTGAACGGGTCTCCAGAACCGTGAAGTGAAGTGTGTACCTCTGTCTGAAATGATAGATACTAGAATACCGTGGAGGAGAACAATCTCTCTGATATAAATCTCAGCCAACCTCTCCGATGAATATATAGTCAGTACTGGAAGGAAATGGGCTGATTTGGTCAACCAATCCACAATCACCCAAATAGTATCATGCTTCCTCAAAGTCTGAGGAAGTCCAACCACAAAGTCCATGGTGATCCGCTCCCACTTCCACTCTGGAAGCTCAATCTACTGAAGTAACCCTCCCGGTCTCTGATGCTCACATTTGACTTGCTGACAGTTGAGACACTTGGCTGCAAACTCCACTATATCTTTCTTCATTCTTCGCCACCAATAGTGCTGTCTCAGATCCTAGTACATCTTCGTGGTACCCGGATGGATGGAATACCATGAACTATGGGCCTCCTTAAGAATCAACTCCTGAAGCCCATCCACGTTGTGCACAGAGATACGGCCCTGCATCCTCATCACCCCGTCATCTCCTATAGTCCCATCCCTAACATCGCCCTGCCGAATTCTATCCTGAAGAACCAAAAGGTGGGGATCATCATACTGGCGCTCTCTGATACGGTCATGAAGGGAAGATCGAGCGACCACACAAGCTTATACCCAGAAAGGCTCAGAAAGATCCAATCTCACGAACTGACTGGCTAAGGACTGAACATCTAAGGCTAGAGGCCTCTCAGCTGCATGAAGGTATGCCAAACTCCCCAAACTCTCTGCCCGGCGACTCAAGGTGTCGGCTACAACATTGGCCTTCCCCCGGTGGTATAATATAGTGATGGCATAGTCCTTTAGCAACTCCAACCTCCTACGATGGCGCAAATTTAGATCTTTCTTCCTGAATATGTGCTGCAAACTCCGATGATCCGTGAATATCTCACAGGGAACACCATATAAATAATGACGCCATATCTTACAATGCGTGAACAATCGCTGCCAACTCAAGATCAAGGACATGATAGTTTTTCTCATGGACCTTCAACTGTCTGGACGCGTAGACATCACCCTAGCGTCATGCATCAACACCGCTCCCAAGCCAATTCTTGAAGCATCACAATAAACTGTATTGGATCCGGAACCGGTAGGCAAAACAAACAAAGGAGCTATAGTAAGGGATGTCTTGAGCTTCTGAAAGCTCTCCTCACACTCCTTAGTCCATATAAAAGATGCACCCTTCTGGGTCATTCTGGTCATAGGCGCTGAAATGGATGAAAATCCCTCCACAAAATGGCAATAATACCCAGCCAAATTGATGAAACTGCGGATCTCAGTAGCTGAGGACGGTCTGGGCCAACTCTGTACCGCCTCCACCTTCTTCAGATCCACCTTCATCCCTTTCGAAGACACTACGTGGCCTAGGAATGCCACAGAATCAAGCCAAAATTCACACTTAGAAAAATTGGCATACAACTTCTTCTCCCTCAATGTCTGAAGCACGGTCCTCAAGTGCTGATCATGGTCCTCCTAGGACCTAGAATATACCAGAATGTCATCAATGAACACAATGATGAAAGTATCAAGATAAGGCCAAAATATGCTGTGCATCAGGTGCATAAAGGCTCCTAGGGCATTGGTCAGCCCAAATGACATAACAAGGAACTCATAGTGGCCATATCTGGTCCTGAAGGTAGTCTTTGGGATATTCGGTTCCCGAATCTTCAACTGATGATAACTAGAACGTAGATCAATCTTGGAGAAAACTATAGCACCCTGTAACTTGTCAAATAGATCATCAATGCGAGGCAATGGGTACTTGTTCTTCACTGAATACTCACTGTCACCTTATTCAGCTGCCGGTAGTCAATACACATACGCATCGAGCCATCCTTTTTCTTCACAAATAATACCGGAGCGCCCCAAGGTGATACACTGGGCCTAATGAATCCCTTCTCTAACAACTCCTGTAATTGCTCCTTCAACTCCTTCAACTCATGAGGAGCCATGCGATAAGGAGGAATGGAAATGGGATGAGTGCCCGCCAACAAGTCAATGCCGAAATCAATGTCTCTATCGGGCGGCATACCCAAAAGATCAACTAGAAATACATCAGAATAGTCCCTGACAATTAGAACTGACTCAACTGTAGGGGTCTCAGCACTAACGTCTCTCACATAAGCCAAATATGCATCACACCCTTTTTCAACCATCCGCTGATCCTTAAGAAAAGAAATGACTCGGCGGGGAGTATACTCTAAGGAACCTCTCCACTCTAACCTCGGAAATCCTGGCATAGTCAGCATCACGGTCTAGGCGTGACAATCAAGAATATCATAATAGGGAGACATCCAGTCCATACCCAATATAACCTCGAAATCTACCATACTAAGTAGTAGCAAATCTTCTCTGGTCTCAAAATCACTGATAATAATCAAACATGATCGATATACGCGGTCCACAAAAGAGAATCACCCACCAGAGTAGAAACATAAACAGGGGAACTCAAAGAGTCCCGGGCTATCCCCAAATGTTAAGCAAATAGGACTGCATACTCTGACACAGTCATGGCACCCTGGTGGAGTCCCTCAATAAAGCATCGAACCCTCTCTCTAACAGTGACAACCAAAGTTAGTGCATGGCGAGCCAAACATACTCTAACACAGTCATGAAACCGTGGCGTAGCTGCTTAAACTCCACAAGCCAAGCATCCCTGAAGCTCTAAGGGACAAACTCAACTAAGAACATCTCGGAAAACTGAGCCCAAGTAAGTGAAGCTGCCTCGTCCGGGCTACTAAGATCAAAAGCACGCCACCACTGATAAGCTGCTCCACTCAGCTGGAAAGCAGTGAAAGAAACCCCACTCATCTCCACAACACCCCTCAAGAAAATCCATGGCGTCATCCGAAGCTAGTCTGCTGAACTCGGGTGGGTGGTACTTCTTGTACCTCTCAAGTCGGAGCTGCTCTGCCTCAGGAACAACTATCCTAGTCTCATGCTGAGCTGGAGCTGCTGGGGGCATGGGAATATACTCGAGGACCTGCCCAATATGAACTCTCTGCTTAGGAGTACGGGCTGTGGGAGTCTGTGTCCCTCTTCCGGCCTGGGATGCAGCTGGAGCTATCGGGAGTAGACCCGCCTGAGACAGAGTACTGAAGGCACTCAAGAACTGGGCCAATGTATCCTGCAGGTCTGGAGTAACAGTAGGGACCTCCTGTGTCCCTCCCACTGTAGCTGCTGGGGGATCCTCTGCCTCTGCTCTAGCCGGTGCTCGGGCTGCACCGCGTGCTCATCCCCTGCCCCGGCCCCTGCCTCTTGTGGCTCTGACTAGGGGCTCGGGTGCCTGGTCATCAGTACGTCCGGTACGGGTATGAACCATCTGCAAGCAAGAAAAGAATAGAGTTTAAGAATTTGATGACAACAACTAGCACGATACGGAATTCCAAAGAATTTGATTGTTCTTAACAGTTACAGAGCCTCCCGAAGATAGATACGGGCGTCTCCGCATCGATCCGCAAGACTCTAATAAACATGCTTGTGACTTGTGACTCCTATTAACCTAGACGCTCTGATACCAACTTGTCACGACCCAAGTTACCCTCCAAAAGGTATCGTAACGACACCTAGTCTCTATGACAAGGTAAGCCTAAAATTTGCGAAAAATGACATAATCAATAAAAATGAAGCTAGAAAAAGAACTCAAGTGGATATAACGTAGTTGCTCAGTATATACATTTACTTCCCAAAACTCGGAATGTCACCATAGTCACAAGCTCTGTACTAAATGTAGCTCTATACAATGAAACAGTGGAAAAACACACAAGTCTTCTATGCCTATACTAGAGTAGAAGGGGACTCGTGGGATTCTGTGGCCGTGGCAGAATTACCACGTGGTCTCTTGACTGATGGGAGAATGACTCCTAGCCATGATACTGGATACTGGTACCTGGATGTACACATGGGGAAAAACATGCATAGGAAAGGGCGTGAGTACTCCACATTCGGTACTCCGTAAGTACCAAGCCTAACCCTAGTCAAGTAGTGACGAGATCAGGTTGAGGCCCTACTGAGTTTGTAAAAATAAATCAATATATATAATTTAAAACAGAGAAATACAGATAAGCAATGATAAACATGAGTAACGTAGACGGAAAGATTTAATAACAGAAAGAGAGAGCCTCGGCTCAGCACATCATATATCTCAACAGTAAATGTGCAATTCAATACACGGGGAAAGCTCCCGGATCTCAGTCCGTAGTCCCAATTTAAATATGCTATGCAGTACAGAGGGAAAGCTCCCGGATCTCTGTCCGTAGTCCCAATTTAGATATGCATTTCAGTACAGGGGGAAAGCTCCCGGATCTCGGTTCGTAGTCCCAATTTAAATATGAAATGCAGTACAGGGGGAAAGCTCCCGGATCTCGGTCCGTAGTCCCAATTTAAATATGCAAAGCAGAAGTATGTCAATTATGGCTTAAGTAAGCAATCCACGAAAAACAACAGCCAAGAATAGAGTAAAGCTACCTAAGCATGATGTGACTAGTACCAAATAAGAGGAAATCAAGTCAGAACAGGTAGACATGCTTACTCTTAAGCTATCTACTCTATTAAGATGGAAACAGTAATATGTGAATGAAAATGAGCGATTTCGTGGGAGTAAGAAAATAGGATTTTAGTAACAATGACCCGTGTACGCACTCGTCACCTCGCGTAGACGGTGTCCACATAAAAAAATCAGTATAAAATGCCTAAGGGAAATTCCCCAACACAGAATTAGGCAAGCCATTTACCTTGACTGTAGTAATCTACTCAATACCACGCTCTTGCCACGAGTACTTGACTCCGGGTGGCCCAAATATATTCAAATCGATTTCATGGTGTAAATATCACTTCAAGGGAACAAAACAGCTAATTATTTATAAGCTAATACGCGAAATTAGGAAATTCGCCCAAAAAGTCCAGCAGGCCCGTGTCTCGGAATCGGGTAAAATTTATATTTCCCCGAACACCATTCGATCATGAACCCACTCGAATAAGAATCAATAAAATCCGATGTATAAATCTCCCTAACTCCTCAGAATTCTACTTCGGAGAATTTCATCCCATTTCCATGATTTTTCATCCAATTTCATTGATTAGATTGAGGAAAATGATAGAGATTATCAATATATAAAGGGATTAAGGTTAGAAAACAATACCTATGATTCTCCTCTTCAAATCCCACTGAAAATTGCCAAGTTCCGAGCTCACAATCGATTTGGGAATTATGAAATTCAAACCCTCGGATTTCTGGTATAAACTGCCCAGACATTTCGCACCTACGACACTGGGATCGCACCTGCGGTGCCATACCTGCGGAAACCAAATCGCAGGTGTGGAAGTTCATTTAAAGGACTGGGGTTGCAGTTGCAGCACTCCCTTCACGCCTGCATGTCCGCACTTGTGGAAATACCATCGCAGGTGCGAGACACCAGAACCAGAATGTTTCAGCTATCCTCAAATTCACAAAACTCAACCGTTGGTCATCCGAAACAACCCCGAGGCCCCCGGGACCTCAACTAAACCTACCAACTGACCCTAGTACCTTGTTCAAACTTGGTTGAGCCTTAAAAACACATCTCATAACATCAAAATCATCAATTATGCATAGATTCAAGCCTAAGAACTTAGGAAATTTCTAGAATTCACATCCGACGCCGAAACAAGTCTGAGCTCATCCGAATGACCTCAAATTTTGCACAGAGGTCATAAACGACATTACGGACCTGCTTTCTTTATTGGAAATCCATTCTGAGTCCGATATCAAAATCTCACCTATCGGCCAAAATCGCCGAAATTCTAAATTTCGCCAATTCAAGCCTAAATCCACAATCGACCTCGTAAACACATTTAGACACACGCTCCTAACCCTAAAATCACCCAACGGAGATAACGGAGTCAGCGAAATTATATGCCGGATCCTTCTTCACACAGCTCTAGCTACAACCATATTTCTAAAACTAATTCCATATTTATAGACTATGTGTCAAATATCACCCCAGATTTCATCACTCAATGCTCTGACAAGTTCCAATAACATAAATAGACATGGGAGACATGGTAAATAGGGGATCGGGGCTCTAATTCATAAAATGACCGACCGGGTCGTTACATCAGCATTCAGCGAAGGATCGGTAAGACTCCACCTCATTCGGAGAGCAGCCGAGTCTATAAGTCATGGTGTCAAAAGTATTGCTATAGACTTATGGGTAGGCCGGTACCCTATCCTATTTGATGCCAAATAGTCTTAGAGGCTTTGTAGACAAAGGTTCATTTTGTACAGTAAGTCATAGGCCTTGACGGCCCATATGTATTCATGTTTTAAGAACGATGGTTCATTGATACAATGTTTGCCTACTTAAAGCTATACATTATGAGTTGTGTCCATGTTGGTCCATGATAGTTACAAAAACAAATGAGTTACAGAGTGGTTCGCTCGGGCCAGTATAACATCGGGTGCCAGCCACGCCTCCCTAGGTTCGGGGCGTGAAAAAGTGGTATCAGAGTGGGTCGTGTCTGTAACGACCCGACCGGTCATTTTGAGCCCTAGCATTGTTCAGCGGTTCGAGGCCATGAGGAGCTTCATTTCAGGTGTTATGACTTGTAGGTATGGCCGGAATTCAATTTCGGGAAGCTTAGAGTAAATTTGGAAAGAAAATTCTCATTTCAGAAGTCTTAAGTTGGAAGAATCGACTAAGATTGGATTTTTGAGTAAATGACCTCAGAATCAGGATTCGAAGGTTCTAACAGGTTCGATGATGATTTCGCATTTGGGCGTATGTTCGGATCGGGTTTTGGATAACCCGGGAGCGTTTCAGTGCATATTGTAAAAGTCAGCATTTTAGAGGAAATTTCATAAGTCTGGGTTGAAGTGCATTTCAATGATATTGATGTCCGTTTGGGGATAGCTTTGTATGGTGATTCTAGAGTTGGGAGAGCAATCGGGAGCAAATTCGGAGGTTCGTAGGTTATTTTGAAGTCATTTGGCTAAAGATAGAAAATTAAAGGTTTTTGAGAAATTTGAACGGAAGTGGAAATTTTTATATCAGGGTCAGAGTGCGATTCCGAAAGTTGGGGAAGGTCTGTAATGTTGAATGTGACTTGTGTGCAAAATTTTGGGTCAATCGGACGTGATTTGATAGGTTTTAGCATCAAATGTAGAAGTTGGAAATTTCAAAGTTCATAAGGATTGAATTGAGTTGCGATCCATTGTTTTGATGTTATTTGATGTGATTTGAGGCCTTGAGAAAGCCCGCATTATGTTTTAGAACTTGTTGGTATGTTCGGGTTGGGACCCGGGGGCCCCAGGTGTTAACGAAACGAGCCTCGAACCAAGTTTGAACTTGGAGAGCATAAGCTGAAGCTCCCAGCTTCTTGTGTGATTGCACCTGTGCTTGGATGGCCGTAGGTGCGAGCTCGTGAATGTGGGGCATGAGTCGCATAAGCGAAAAGGCATGGGTTGGCTAGGCACCACGGGCGCGAAGAATTGGTCGTGGATGCGAAGACCGAAGGCGCGAAGAATTGGCCGCTGGTGCGAAGACCGCAGGCGCGAAGAATTGGCCACGGGTATAAAGAACACGGGCGCGAAGAATTGGTCTCGGACGTGGACACTGCATGCGCAAAGGTTTTTCCGAAGGCGCAAAGATCGCTGGGCAGTGAGTGTTTAAAGCGGGGTTTGAGCATTTTTGCTCATTTTTTCATTCTTGGGCGATTTTTGGAGCTTCTTGAGAGGGACATTCACCTACCAACTTGGAGGTAAGTCAATCCCACCTATTGCAAGTTAATTACTTGGATTATATCTAGATTTTTACATGGAAAATCATCAAAAATTATGTAAAAGTTTGAAATTTTGAAGAAAAACCTAGAATTTTCATTCTTAGACTTTGACCACGAATTTGAGCATGAAATTAGAGTAAATTGTATATTTGAGTTAGTAAGGCTATGGGTAATCATTATCTTTGAAAAGTTTCGGAATCCGGGCATGTGGGCCCGAGGGTAATTTTGTTAACTTTTCGAACGGAGTTGGTGATTTATATGAATTAAACTGTTATAAGTATTAGAGTATAATTTCAATGGTTTACCCGTTATTTGGATAGTTTTAGGGCGTTGTGCATCAATTTGAGTCATCGGAGGGGGATTAGAGGCTGGTTATGAATCTTTGGAGCGAGGTAAGTCTCCTTTCTAACCTTGTGAGGGGGAATTATCCCCATAGGTGAACTAACTAATCATGTGCTACTATTTGTGGGGGCTACATATGCACGAATTGACGGGAGTCCGTAGCTACTATTGTATTTTTGTCCGGGTAGTTTAGGACCCGAAAGCATGTTTTATTTGCAGTTCTTGTAACTTTGCTGACGAATTTCAAAATGTTTAAACCTTATCAAACTTGACAAATGAATTTCTAGAAAAATATTTAAATACTATCTTTGTGACCATTAAAAGCAAAATTTCCATTTCCTGGGTAATTGTTTCCTGATATAGACGGGATGGACTATTTGAATGTGTATGCTTATGTGTAACCGCTTCGCAATTTATATTCCACGAGCGGGGTATATTCCTTGACACCACTCTTATGGGATCGGGTCGTTCGCCTCGGCGGGATTTATGTACCACACTCTTATGGGATCGGGTCGTTGGCCTCGGCAGGTTAATAGATGCATCTATGGTTCACGCCGTTCGGCCGTTCGGCCCTTCGACAGTGCACAATTTACTTTTATGTTGGATCAGGCCATTCGCCTCAATATTTCCTATAAATATACATCATACCCATGAAATCGTGTGGAATATTTGGCAAAAAGCTAGTTCATCTGAGGGTTTTTCCCCCTGATTTTGATTATGACAGCCTCTTTGATGAAATCCACCATATTTATTTATATGATTCAGCTACGGAGAGGAACTTGCTAGTAGAGAGTTAAGTAAATTTTAAAGAGGGAAAATGTACCACGTAATCTGTACTTGTATGTCTTATGTATTTACGTTGCTCTATATTAATTCATTTCTTTAGTGCACTTGATATTGTTGGACCTCTAGTAAGTGTCAAAGTCGACCTCTCGTCACTACCTCTTCGAGGTTAGGCAGGATACTTACTGAGTACACGTTTTTTTCGTCCTCATGCTACACTTGCTATGCATTTTTATTGCACAGGTACATTCATAGATAGTGGCCCTGCTTGACGCAGTGATGTGACTGACTTGGAGACTTAGACGAGCTGCACCATCCGGAGACGACCCGCAGCCAGCAGAGTCTTCCTCAGATGTATTATATTTATTTTAAATTCCTTGTCCAGTTTGTATTTCGAACAAGTATTGTAGTACATGTAAAATTCGTAGATACTTGCTCATGCACTTGTTACACCGGGTTCTGGGGAAATTATGGTATTTATTCACTATTTAAATTTGTTAAGATATTACTGTTTACTCAGTGGAAGTTCGCTAATTATTATTTAACAAAAAAAAATAATGACTTCAAGAATTTTAAAAATAAAGATTTTATTAACTATTTAAATAATTGGTTTGCCCGACAGTGGTGTCCGGCGCCATCACGACCTTAATGGATTTTGGGTCGTGACAACGTGGTATCAAAGCACTAGGTTCCCTTAGGTCTCACGAGTCATGAGCAAGTCTAGTAGAGTTTTGTGGATCGGTACGAAGACGTCTGTACTTATCTTTGAGAGGCTACAGGGCTATTAGGAGTACTTCTCTTCTTTATTCCTCATTGTGCGGTTTGATTCCTTTGAGGCTGATGCCTACGTTTCTTCCTACTCAATCTTACGCATTGCGAAGTTCTTGCTATAAAGCGGGAATTGAGGAATTGTAATGGTACTTCAGATATGGTGCGTGATTTTTTTCCATGCATAGTTGGTTGGGGCTATTGTCGTTGCTTTGCAGAAGGATATTATGTGGTTTCAACTCAGTTAGTTGTATTTCTGAGAGGTTGGAGGCTATGCTCAGGTTTCTATGATGCCCACGAATGGTTATCATGCAGTAATGAGGTGATGGTAGGAGGCATGCCCATATGTCAGGGCCGAGAGTGACTTGATGATAGTTCTACTCAGGGCATGATTCCGAGATTTTAGTATTTTATTTCCGGTGGAGGAAAGGCACTTGGACTATAGATGTTCAGGTTTAGGTGAATAGAGTAATAAGACATTGGCGTTTCAAGTGAGGTGGAATCTTCCTCTATGATGTGGTATTGTCGTTCTTGATCGAATAGAATGTGTTAAGTTTGCCAGTGTTATAATCTTTTACGATTCGCCTTTGGGGAGGGAGATATTGAGACAGTATCGAAGAAGCAGCTGTCAAAGATCGCGGTGTGCGGTGGTTCAGGATTGTATAGGTATTTCTAATGTTGATGGCTCGAGAAGGGGATCTTCGGAAGGGGTTGAAGTTAGTAGCAATCTATCGGGTCAAGTGCTACAAAGATAGATATTGGCCTAAGGCAACGGATGGGTAGAAAGGGATGAGGAAGGACACTTGGGAAGTGTCAGGCAGTGGTTAAATTTCTAGAAGTCCAGGTGTAAGAAGCAAAGTCGAGTAGCTTCTTAAAGGAGTTAGTTTAACTAAAGTGAGAGAGTGGCAGCGTAGAATATGAGTTCTGTGATAAGATAGACACGCCTCGTGAGTGGAAGTTTGGAGTGATTTGGGAATTTCAGTGGACGGTGATTGGGTCCACGGTCTTAAATTGAAATATTGACTATTTCGGCGGAAGATTGGATACAACAGAGAGGAGTTGTTTGATATGAAGAAGGATGCATCATAACTGTGAATTAGAAAATATTGTCGCGCATTTAGTAGATGTCCATGAGGAGCGGACGGACTGGTAAAGTTGGTAAATGAGAACGGGTGTAGGATGGGGTATCGATGTCGTAGAGATTGTGCAATACAACGTCGTTGGAAGGTGTCAATTGGTAATTTCTGCAGGAGGGTTATCTCCTGTGAGAAGGTTAGCGGTCGTGTGGTTGGCAAGTTTCTGCGAGGAATTTCATTGGCTATTTGGTAGGAGGCGGAATATGTGAATGATGCGAGGGAATTTGAGTATTCATTGAATGCTAATAGGAAAATTTATAAGAATTTAACAGGTCGGTGGGGTGTAGAGTGGTGCAAGGAGCAGCTTGGGGAAAGTGGGACAGTTCCACCGCCTGCGATTGGGTTGCAGGATTATTTTCTCATGGGATTGCAGATTGTCGGTGTATTGGAAAGTTATTACAGTTAAGGGGAAATGAGTAGAATAGTAATTGAGCATGGGATTTGATAAAGGTGTGCAAGGGTTGGCCTTATTGAATCAGGTTTAGGCTTTTGGAAAGATTCAGGATTTATGCTTAGTACAGAGGTAATCTACAAGTGAAGGGATTCAGTTGGGCGCTTTATCAAGATGGGTGTTCAGGTGCCATCGAAGCCGTATAGTTGATTATAATCGGGACCAAGCCACAGTAGGTGACTCTCAACAATGGTTCCAACATATGTAAAGGTTAGAAGGTGGTGTCTAAGGATTTCAAGCCACCGTATGGTTAGGAATCAAGCTTTTGCAGCAGAATTAGGGGAAGGAGAAAATGTTTGGAGTTTCTACGTTATCTTCAGTGTGTAAAGTAGCATTGGGATTCATAAAAAGGAGAAAATGACTTCGGGTTCATGGAAGGGTTATCAGAATGGGTATACCGGTCAAAGATGTGAATATGCGTGCAAGGAGGGCATGAAACGGTTCATGGGTCTGGAAACGAAATGGTCTCATGGAATGGAGTCACTCAAGGTGAGTGCGAATTGAGTTGCTATGTGTTGATTGGGGTTATCATTATTCCTGCGGTGAGTGCGAACTAAATTGAGGTAAGAAAAAGGTTTCTATGTGATCGTGTTCACCCTATTAGTGGTTCAGAAGTCATGATGAAATTCTTGCGCTATCACATATTGGCATGTTAGGTGCGGTAAGCAGTATGTAACTGGAAGTAAGGACCGAGGTTGCGGTTCGGTGTTGACTAGGACGTGATGAGCTCGGATGAGCAAGAAAAAAAAGGGATTTTAGTGTTTAGAGTAAGCTGGTGTTGTCTTTAGTGTCACCTGGGATCGATGTTTGCTGAAAGAGGCTTTGCATCCTAGTTATGGATTCTTGATTTGTTTTACAACGTTAGTGTGGCCAGTGGTGGATGTGCAGACTTGCTACCTTGTATGGAAGGTCATGGGAGCGTGACCACGTGATGATCGTATTAGTGTGACATGTAGTCACTTAATGGATTGAATATTTGGACTGAGTATAAAGAAGTGTAATATTGCTTATTGGAGAATTTATGTCTGGAAGGCGTTCGGTTCATTCAGTTGTGGATTGTTGTTTTTTTTGTCTCGACTATGACGGTCGTTCTTGCATATTATGAGAGAAAATGGGCTATTGTGAATGGGTTTAAATATGATTATGGGCTCTGTATGAGTCAGGCGTGTTCATTTCGGTATAGTGTTTTTCATGGAAAGGTATTAGGACAGTCGATGTTGTTCCGTCTTCGTTCATCTCATGTAATATTCTGTTGTGCCGTGTGTTATATCCCGTACTTTTCTAAAGAAGATCTGTGACTATAAGACTCCGTAAGTTTAACAACCTTGATACCGTTAGATACATTTTGATATAGTATTTATATTGAGTGGAATATTTATGTATAAAGTTTAAAAAATATAATTATATATAGTTATTAATATTACTACTTTCGAATATATTTTAAATTATACACAATAATATAAGGATATTTTGTTAGACGTTATTTTAAGACGGATGAGTCTGAATAGATGATGACATCTTTGTCATTTCAGTAGTTTTAGTTCATGAATTGCTAAAATATATATATTTCTATTTCATATTTTATTTAAAAAATATATATATTTATAAGAAGAAACAAATTTACAAACAATGAAGGTGCAAATTACGCTGATTTTAGTGAGGAGATTGATTATTTTTATTACCAAATAATGTACTACTAGATATGTTGAGTATACTAGAACTTATTTGACTAACTGTACGTAATATAACTAAACTTAGTTGGTTTCGTTGAAAGAATATTTGTGATTAATTGAATTTGTTTACATACTGTAACTGTATTCTTAATTGATGGCCAAATGACTTCCATACTCTTAAATTAAGTTAAATAATTTGTTGTCGAAACTAAAACAAATTAAGATAGTAATCTCTTTAATATTATGTAAAAAAATTAAAATTAGTATCTACGCACAAAGTTGACGTTGAATTACTTTTTTTATATATTTGAAATGTATTTTAGTAACGGTGCTTTGCAAACTGATATTTTTATCAGATCCAACAAAAGGATTAAACTTGTATATTATATCAATATCTCTTCAGTTTTGGAGAAAAAGAAAATAATTTGCAAGTTTAATTTTGTTCAAACAAGTTACTGATCCTATAAGAATTACAGTATCAACTCCCATTATTTTACTTCAAACTAGTGATTGATATAATATTAAGATTACAACAATTCATTATTATTTTGACAAGATAGTGATGCTAACTCAGTTAAATATGTAAGTAGGCACCTTATAGGAAGGGGTGTCACTGTCACGGGAAAATACACTATGTAGTTAGGGGGAAAAAATAATAAATTGTATATATTACCATTTTAAGAATTAAGTATACGGAATTTTTTTTTCTTTATATGAGATTAGGGAAATTAGAAGTTGAGGAAATATATGTATTTTTACATGGATGTTTTAATGAAATAATAGAGTATGTATTTATTTTATATGGTACCACATGACCATGATCGTATGGTGTATAAAGTGTGTTAAAAGTGAATAGTATTTTAAGTAATTTGAGATAATTCTTATTTATGTGGATAATTGGATAATTAATAATTTTTGGTGGGAGATTAGTTAATTAATTATCAAAATTTGTATAAGTTTAAACCCCCCCCCCTTACGTGGCAGCCCCCTCCCTTCTACATTTTAAATAGGTGTAACATGATTAGAATATAAAGTTCAATGATGGTTGATCAGAACATCACATTGTCTAACATAACTCCATTAGTGAAAATAAATAAAATTGTGCAATAGCTTGGAGGATACATGCTTTCAAACGAGCATGATCCATGTTTAGCAATGATCCATGTTTTATGTCTATTACCTATAGTAAAAACAATATAAAAAAGCTCTAGTCCCTTTCACCCACTAAAATTTTAGCTACTTCCAGAATAACATAAAGTAACAACCACTTCAAAGCTTAAGGAAGGATAAGTTTAGGAATGGCAATATTATGGGTTCAAGAATTTCATACGAATACTATTTAATACTATAGCAATGGGGGATTTGCGGTTCTAAAAGAGTACGGTGCAATCTTTGCCAAGAATATTGTACGGAGTTTTTTCTACTCCAGGTATGTTAAGGCCATCCCTTCTTTCTTTTTGGCATGATTCAAATTATACAGAAGAAACGAGTAAATGCAAAGTTTCCATAAATGACTCTATTCATAAAAATACTAGAGGTGTCTATATTTTTGATTCCCCATGTGAATTATTATTATATATTCTGTTCGTGGGTCTCAGAAAAATACGTATTTGATAAAGTTTATCCTAAAGGCATATTGAGTTTTATGGCATTCCGAGAAAATCTTATTAACGTATTTCTTATGCATTACATGCATTTATACATGTACATTGACCCATGACTCAGACGGTATTATATACACGTATATATGTATGTATATGTATATGGGATATGAAAAAATGTTACGGTGTTATATACGAACCACCACCTGATCAGCTGGTATACGTTGATGATTTGCCCACAGTGGCCGAGATGATATGATGGGATTGCCCATAGAAGCTTAATGATGTTATGAAACATGTACCTATGTATTACATGACATTTACACGCATATGCATGACATTATAAATATTTCATGATTTACAGAGCTATCTAGACTTACAGGTTGAGTCCTTTACTCTATGTTTCTTCCATACTCTTTATATATTTATCTACACGCCTTACATACTCAGTACATTATTCGTACTGATTTCCTTTTGTTGGGGACGCTGCATTCATGCCTGCAGGTATAGATAATCAGTTTGACAAGCCCTCATAGTAGACAAGATTGGCATATAGCGAAGGATCGGTAAGACTCCACCTCATTCGGAGTGCAACCGAGTCTATGAGTCATCGCGTCAGAGTTTTGCTACAGACTCATGGGTAGGTCGGTACCCTATACCATTTAATGTTGAATAATCTTGGAAGCTATGTAGACAAAAGTTCAGTTTGTACAGTATGTCAGAGGCCTTGACGGCCCACATGTATTCATGTTTTATGAACGATGGTTCATTGATATAACATTTTTCTACTTACAATTGTACATTACGAGTTGTGTCCATGTTGGCCCATGATAGTTACAAAATGAATGAATGAATAATAGAGTGGTTCGCTCGGGCCAGCGCGGCACCGGGTGCTAGCCACGCCTCCCCAGGTTCGGGGCGTGACACCGTGTGAGTTGGGAAACAGGTTGATATTTTCCTATGTGTTGACTCCCCGTGTAGTGATGATGTTATGTGAGCAGGATAGCTCTTGAGATTCAGATTATGTGTCGCACCTCATTTGTGCTTGAGTTTTGTAGCATATGGCTCTATCAGTCCCCCCAGGATGGTATTGTGCACTTAGTGTGTTTGTGACCGATGTTTGATATTTTGTGGTAATGAGAAATTTAGCTCGGTGTGTGTCTTCTTACGTGAATGTTATGTTATTTGGATCGGGTTGCACGCCGCAACAGTGTGATGTTGAGAAAGGTTCCCTAAATCTATTTTCTTGTGTTTTTCTTTTTAGTTTTCTGAGGAGATTTCATAATAAGTTGCGTGAGTTGAGTAGTCTTTTCCTGAGTCATTTCCTTGTGTATCATGTTCGAGATATTCATTTTGGCGCGTTGTGGTATCATGTGAGACTGTTGGTCATGTTTTGGGTGATTTGTTGTCTAAGTAGTTCATACTGGGTGAGACGAGATTATTGGACCAGAGATCAGTGCGATAAGATTTTGTTTAAGTATTTTAAAGGACAAATACCATTATTCGGTTCATAATGAGGTGATGATTCTAGTCAACAGGAGATATTCAATAGTTTGTTAACTCGGCAGTTGGTTATGAATTTCTACACATCTCCTCCGTTGTGATGGTGTTGTAAGCGTTATAGCAGGACCTATATGTATGTCATGAGGTGCATCAGGAGTATCAGATTTGTGAAATTTTGTCTATTAAGGTTCAGGGAACGTCATTGTGGTTAGATGATGAATTTTGCGGTGCATGGTGCTAATTCAACAAAGGTATGCAGTCATTTTCTGGTACATCGTGTGGTAGTTGATACAGTGTTCATATATTGGAAACAGACCTGGCAGAGGATTTCAGATGATGAAGACATGGTTCTAAGGCCCATTTCCTAAATGAAAGAGGATATCTTCAGATTTGACCGAGAAAATATACTCAACAGGGTCGTGGTAGAACATGCAGGTTCACAAGGTGCTAATAAGTGATTTCAGATAACTCCAGAGCAGTTCTTAGCACGTTCGAGGATGAACATATGCTTAAGTGGGAGAGAATGTAACGACCCGACCGGTCGTTTTGAGTCCTAGCGCATCGTTCAGCGGTTCAACGCTATGAGAAGCTTCATCTCAGGTGTTATGACTTGTAGGTGTGGTCGTAATTGAATTTCGGGAAGTTTAGAGTCAATTTGGAAAGAAAATTCACATTTCAGAAGCCTTAAGTTGGAAGAATCGACGAAGATTGGATTTTTGAGTAAGCAACCTCAGAATCAGGATTTGAAGGTTCGAGCAAGTTTGTACGATGATTTCGGATTTGGGCGTATGTTCGAATCGGGTTTTGGATGACCCATGATCATTTCAGCGCATATTGTAGAAGTCGGTATTTTAGAGGAAATTTCATAAGTCTGGGTTGAAGTGCATTTCAGTGATATTGATGTCTGTTTGGGATTCCGAGTCTGGGAATAGCTCCATATAGTGATTCTGGAGTTGGGAGCACGATCGGAAGCTAATTCAGAGGTCCATAAGTTATTTTGAAGTCATTTGGCTAAAGATAGATAATTGAATGTTTTTGAGAAATCCGACCGGAAGTAGAAATTTTGATATCGGAGACGGAGTACGATTCCGAAAGTTGGGGCAGGCCTGTAATGTTGAATGTGACTTATGTGCAAAATTTGGGGTCAATCGGACGTGATTTGATAGGTTTCAACATCGAATGTAGAAGTTTGAAATTTCTAAGTTCATAAGGATTGAATTGAGTTGCGATCCATTGTTTCGATGTTATTTGGTGTGATTTGAGGCCTCAAGCAGGTCCGCATTATGTTATGGAACTTGTTGGTAAGTTCAGGTTGGGCCCCGGGTGTTAACCGGACGAACCTCGAACCAATTTTGAACTTGGAGAGCATAAGCTGAAGCTCCCAGCTTCTGGTGTGATCGCACCTGCGCTTGGATGGCCGCAGGTGCGAGCTCACGGATGCGGAGCATGAGTCGCAGAAGAGAAAACTGGTCAGGCACCGCGTGCGCGAAGAATTTCCCCCGGGTGCGAAGGCGGTGGGCACGAAGATATGGTCGCGGGCGCGAAGAATTGGCCGTGGGCGCGGACACCGCATTCGCGAAGATCGCTGGGCAATGAGTGTTTAAAGCGTGGGTTTGAGATTTTTTGCTCATTTCTTCATTCTTGGGCGGTTTTTGGAGCTTCTTGATAGGGACATTCACATAGCAACTTTGAGGTAAGTCAATCCCACCTATTGCAAGTTAATTACTTGGATTATATCTAGATCTTTACATGGAAAATCATGAAAAATTGTGGAAAAGTTGGAAATTTTGAAGAAAAACCTAGAATTTGCATTCTTGGATTTTGACCACGAATTTGAGCATGAAATTAGAGTAAATTGTATATTTGGGTTAGTAAGGCTATGGGTAATCATTATCTCCGAAAAGTTTTGGAACCTGGGCAAGTGGGCGTGAGGGTAATTTTGTCAACTTTCCGAGCGGATTGGGGATTTATATGAATTAAATTGTTATAAGTATTAGAGTATAATTTCATTGATTTGCCCGTTATTTGGATAGTTTTGGGGCGTTGTGCATCAGTTTGAGTCGTCGGAGGGGGATTGGAGGCCGGTTATGAATCTTCGGAGCGAGGTAAGTCTCCTTTTTAACCTTGTGAGGGGGAATTTTCCCCATAGGTGAACTAATTAAATATGTGCTACTATTTGTGGGGACTATGTACACACAAAGTGACGGGAATTCGTGCGTAGCTACTATTATGTTTATGCCCGGGTAGTTTAGGACCCGAAAGCATGTTTTATTTGCCGTTCTTGTATCTTTTCTAACGAATTTCAAAATGTTTAAACCTTATCGAACTTGACAAATGAATTTCTAGAAAATGATTTAAATACTATCTTTGTGACCATTAAAAGCAAAATTTCCATTTCTTGGGTAATTTTTTCCCGTTATAGATGGGATGGATTGTTTGAATCTATATGCTTATGTGTGACCGCTTCGCAATTTATATTCCGCGAGCGGGGTGAATTCCTTTCCACCACTCTTATGGGATCGGGCCGTTCGCCTCGGCAGGATTTATGTACCACACTTTTATGGGATCGGGCCGTTCACCTCAGCAGGATTTATGTACCACGCTCTCATGGGAGCGGGCCGTACGCCACGACAGGTTAATAGATGCATCTATGGTTTGCGCCGTTCGACCCTTCATCAATGCAAAATCTACTTTTATGTTGGATCGGGCCATTCGCCTCGGCATTTCCTATAAATATACATTATCCCCATGGAATCGTGCAGAATATTTGGCAAAAAGCCAGTTCATCTGAGGGTTTTTCCCCTGATTTGGATTATGACAGCCTCTTTGATGAAATCCACCATATTTATTTATATGCTTCGGCTACGGAGGGGAACTTGCTAGTAGAGAGTTGAGTAAATTGTAAATAGGAAGAATGTACCACGTAATATTTACTTGTATGTATTATGTATTTTCATTTCTCTATATTAATTCATATCTTTAGTGCACTTGATATTGTTGGACCTCTAGTAAGTGTCAAAGTCGACCTCTCGTCACTACCTCTTCGAAAGTTAGGCGGGATACTTACTGAGTAAAATACACGTTGTTTCGTACTCATGCTACACTTGTTGTGCATTTTTATTACATGTACATTCATAGATAGTGGCCCTGCTTGACGCAGTGATGTGACTGACTTGGAGACTTAGACGAGATGCACCATCCGGAGATGACTCGCAGCCGGCAGAGTCTTCCTCAGATGTATTTTATTTATTTTAAATACCTTGTCCTGTTTGTATTTCGGATAAATATTGTAGTACATGTAAAATTCTTAGATATTTTCTCATGCACTTGTGACACTGGGTTCTGGGGAAATTATGGGATTTATTCACTATTTAAATTTGTTAAGATATTATTGTTTATTCAGTGGAAGTTCGCTAATTATTATTTAATGAAAAACAAAAAGAATGACTTCAAGAATTTTAAAAATAAAGATTTTATTAACTATTTAAATGATTGGCTTGCCCGACAGTGGTGTCCGGCGCCATCACGACCTTAGTGAATTTTGGGTCATGATAGTGTCCTAGGGAGTCTACAAAGCCGTGCCTAGTAGAGTCTCACTTATGGGTGTGTTGCGCGCCACATTTATAATTGAGAGGCTACAGGGCATTTAGGAAATGTTACCCTTCTTTTGTTTCCAAATCGTGCCATAGAGCGGAGTCGTAAGAAGTCAGTATGAAGTCACGAGATTTTGTATGCACCAGACTTGCAGGTATTACAGTAGAGCTTTAATGCGTAATGTGGAAGGGAGGTTATGAATGAAATAGAAGATACGATGTGAGATTGAAAGGTAAGTAAGTTAAAGGTGAAGAAGATACGAGATACTAAAGTATAAAACATTGTGAATAGTCGAGACTTCAGATAGATGTTGGGTTTTAGTTTAGTTACAGAGGAAACCCTAGTGAAAATTTTGTATATCCCTAAGAGTTAACATTCGAGGACGAAAGTTCTAAAGGAGGGAAGGATGTTACATCCCGTACTTTTCTACAGAGGATTTGTGAACGTAAGACCCCGTACGTTTAACAACCTTGATACCGTTAGATACATTTTGATATGGTATATATATTGAGTGGATCATTTTTGTAAAAAGTTTGAAAAAAATATGATTTTATATAGTTATTAATATTACTACTTTCGAATATATTTTAAATTATACACATAATATGAAGTTTATGAGATTTTCTTTATTGTATAGATAGATATTATTTTCTCACAAGAAAAGAAGGTTATCTTTATTCCAATTTAAAAATTAAGCATACGAAAATTTGTACTCTTTATATGAGATTAGGAAAATTAGAAGTTGATAAAATATATGTATTTTTACATGAATGTTTTAATAAAATAGTAGTGTATGTATTTATATGGTACCACATGACCATGGTAGTAAGATGTATAAGGTGTGTTAAAAGTGAGTAGTATTTTAAGTAATTTGAGATAATTCTTAATTATGTGGACAAATAATTAAATATTAATTTAAGTGAATAAGTGTAAAAGTTATTTTATTCACATGGGACAAAGACAATTAAAGTCAAATATGACCAATGTGTATGAACGAGACGGTGTCACACTTTGGGAATAAGCATGTTTGCTAAGCATTAACGTGTGTTTAGGTGAGGATTGTGGTTCTCTTTATGAATTTGGGATCCATAAGAGTATACGGAGTATTCACTCACTTGTGATTGTGAGAAATGATTTTCCTTCTTACTACTCATTGGGAATGATGTTTTACCTCTTCTAAAGATATATATTCTAGACCACTACAAAATCTCATATTACATGGATCCCTGTATGTATCCTTTCAATATTAGAGCATATTAGATTTGACAAAATCCAGACTTTTCGAGCTTCCAGTTGTGAGTCACCAATGTTTTGGGCCGTAACTTCAGTATATCTCTAACTAGAAATCCTTCCAATTAGGTGTGATAACATATGTGGGTATAACAGGAGATGATTTGCTAAAATTTACTAAGTTATGGATGAAGCTACGACAAATTGATACGAGATTTCATAAGGTAGTAGAAACCGAAATTTCGATTCTAAGAAAGCATGGTACAATATTTCTCAATAATATCATATAGATTTTTCCTAATTCGATCCGCCATTACGTGTTGATCACGCTCAACTATGTCTTGTAGAAGACTAAGCGGGCGTTGCAAATATAATCCTGAGGTATTATGCCCAGAGTCGATCCCACAGGGAATTACGTATCAAGCAGGCTGTTTAAATTAGTACTCAGCTGTAAACCTGATGTTTGTTTAAGTTACTAATACTAAATATTAAAAGTAAAGATTAACTATACTAATGTATAAACAATTGTAATAAAATCTAAGGTTATAGTTTCCCCCGCTGGTGAACTTACTTATCGGATACTTCGTATAGCTTGATCAATCGTCTCTATCAATCATGAACGCTCTATCTACCATAAATCTCTCTCAAGTAATTATGATAATTTACTAGACGCACTCTCTCAAGTTACGCTAGCTAGATTGCATTACAGTTCACTTAGATTGCACCCGAAGTATCGTTATCTCTAATCCAACCTCTAAACCCTCGGTTATGACTTTCGTCTATACTCTGGGAGTGGTGTTGTTCAAACAATTACCTAAATATGCACTCTCTCTCAAGTAGATACATAATAAATAGGCACAGCTAATTGAGGGCCCTTCAATCAACTACAACAAGAACGTAGTTGAACAAATAGAGTTTAATCAACCAATCAAAGCTATATTAATATCACAA
>ML397401.1:119724-145519 GCA_005239525.1 Nicotiana knightiana | reverse complement strand
TTCACCTACACATGAAATAAACTCCATTAAGCACATAACAAGTGTAATTTTATCATTAATGCGCATAAAATGTAAGGTATATCACATGTTAAACTATGCAATTTAGTCTCGCATCACGTGTTCTTCGCAAATGACGTGTGTTAGAGGGATTGGCAAGAGAATCGACTCAGGTATGTTAAGGCTATTTCTTTTTTTCTTTTGACATGATCTAAGTAACAATACGTGAACGTAATGGTATTCCATAAGTGGTTCTACTATTAGCAGTTAAGGATGCCTATGTTATTCATTCCGGTAAAGTGATATTCAAGCATGTCTAAGTATGTCCCAATGTCCCTAACGAGGTCTATGATAGAAATGTTAATGTTTATAATATAGTGATACATGTACATGCATCTTCATGCATTTTCCACCATGCTACAGCCGGTTGGGCAGTTACCACCGGTTGGGAAGTTATGTATCATTATTAACCACCAGTTGGGCAGTCATGCATATTCATTTACCACCGAGCAACGGCTGGTCGGGCAGTCATGTATTTACCACCGAGTTACGGCCGATTGGGCAGTCATACATTTACCATCGGGCTATGGCTGGTCGGGAGTTACCACCGATAAGTTTGGCAGTCTTGCATCATACGATATGGATAATAGATTCAAAGAGAAGTATTATGTTTATAAGTATAATAAGTATGAATATATGGTGGCACTTACAGAGATTCAAGTAGATTCTTATGTCTTTAATTAATGTTGACTGATTGTTATGTTTCAATTCTGCCTTACATACTCAATACATTATTCGTACTGACGTCCTTTTGTTGGGGATGCTGCATTAATGCTTGCAGTTATAGATAAACAGATTGTTGAGCCCTCATGGTATACGAGGTTAGCGTTCAGCGAAGGATCGGTAAGACTCCACTTCATTCGGAGTGCAGCCGAGTCTATAAGTCATCGTGTCAGAAGTTTTGCTACAGACTTATGGGAAGGCCGGTACCCTATCCCATTTGATGTAAAATAGTCTAAGATGCTTTGTAGACAGAGGTTTATTTTGTACAGTATGCCAGAGGCCTTGAAGGCCCATCTGTATTTATGTTTTAAGAACGAAGGTTCATTGATACAGTGTTCGCCCACTTAAAGCTATACATTATGAGTTGTGGTCATGTTGGCCCATAATAGTTACAAAAAAAATTAGTTACAAAGTGGTTCACTGGGGCCAGTACAACACCGGGTACCAACCACGCCTCCCCAGATTCGGGGTGTTATAGGCTTTGGTTTCTAAATGGTTCAATATTTATTTGTAAGAATGACTCTTGATTTGGAAGCTTTAAGTTGGAAGAGTTTACTAAGGTTTGACTTTAGCATAAACGTACTCGGAATCAGGTTTTGATTATTCCGATAGGTTCGTATGATAATTTTTGACTTGTACATATGTTCTATTTGGTTTTGGAGGTTCCTAGAAGAATTTTAAACTATTTGTCGTAATTTGGCAATTTGAAGAACTTAAGAGTTCGTAAGTTTGACCAAGAGTTGACTTTGATGTTATTGGACTCCAATTGGTGTTCCGATACTTTGGATAGGTCTATATGGTTAAATTGAACTTGTGTGCATAATTTGGGCGTAATCCGAAGTGTTTACGTGTGATTTAGACACTCTTTTGAAAGAATGATGATTTAACAACTTACGAGAAATTCTATTCGCTTTGAGCATCGATTCTTTGTTATGATATTCTTGTGGGTGTTTTGAGGATTTGGATAAGTTTGGATAAGTTTGGAAAATATATTTGTACTTGTTAGTATTATTGGATGGGTTCCCGAAGTACTCGAGTGTGTTTTGGTCATTAGTTGAGAATTTACTTATAAGGGGAGGTGTCATGGTGTATGTTATTCGCTAATGACATAGTTCTAATTGATGAGATGCGAGGAGACGTTAACGAGAGGCTGGAGGTTTTGAGACAGGCCCTTGAGACAGACAGGAGAGTGTAAGTTCAGCGCGGAGCTGAGGGAAGCGGTCATGGAAGTGAGGCTTGAACCATATGTCATCCCTAAGAGAGGCAGTTTCAAGTACCTTTGTCGGTTATCCAAGGGATGGGGATGTCGACAAGGATGTCACACACCGTATAAGGGTGCGGTGGATAAAGTGGATATTAGCATCTGGACTCCTATGTGATAAGAAAGTGTCACTGATATTCAAAGGTAAGTTTTATAAAGCAGTGGTTAGGCCGACCATGTTGTATGGGGCGCAGTGTTGGCCAGTTAAGAACTCACATATCCAGAAGAAGAAAATAGTAGAAATGAGGATGTTGAGGTGGATGTGCGGGCGCACTAAGGTGGATAAGATTAGGAATAAGAATATTCGGGAAAAGGTGGGCGTGGTTCTTATGGATGACAAGATGTGTGAAGTGAGGTTCAGATTGTTCAGGCACATACGGAGGAGAAGCCCAGACGCCGGGGTAAAGATGTGTGAGCGATTGGTTGTGGCAGGTTCGAGAAGAGGTAGAGGGAGACATAAGAAGTATTGGAGAGAGGTGATCAGACAAGACATGGCATGACTTTAGATTCTCAAGGACATGGCCCTTGTGAGAAAGGTGTCGAGGTCGAGCATTGGTGTTGTAGGTTAGGAGGTAGTTGAGAACTTTTACACATCATACCGGTGTGAGGCTAGTATGATAGGGTTTCTTCTAAGACTGCTAGTGGTTAATGTTGTGTTCACACTATTATCTCGTTTTTCATTGTGTCGGGTCTTATTTACTGGTTATTATTTTTTCTTTTCATCTATTTTCTAGTTCATATAATGCTGTCATTTCTATAGTTTTCCGTTGATGGTACTGATATATTGTCTATTTTCATCTTCTTGAGTCGAGGGTCTATTTGAAACATCTCTACTCCCCAGAGTAGGGGTAAGGTCTGGGTACACACTACCCTCCCCATACCACAATTAAGGGATTTTACTAGATTGTTGTTATTATTGGTTGAGAAACTAGCTAGGTTAAGGATTTGAATTTTGGCCATGGTTAATATTGGGTCAAGATGACCTCTTTTCGGTGTTTTGAGTGCACGAGCAAGTTCGTAGCATGTTTTATGATTGAAATGCATATATGTTTTGGGGGGTTTTGAATGAGACTTGGACGCTAAAACGAAGATTTTCTTATTGTTGCTTTTTTTTTGGTGTAAATAATTACGAAAATTCCATTATGTCTTTTGCTCCCAAATGCACACGCAAGTATACATGGTCATACAAGTAATAAAATAATAAACCCGAGTGTCGAACCCACAGAGGCTTGTATCAACTACTCACTAAATTCACCAAGATTGTTATTCAGTCGAGCCAAATTTGAGTTCAAGAGTGTGATTATACTAAGCTACAATTTTAAGTTGTAATTAAATTATCAAGCAACAAAATGATTGTTGTGTATTCAGTAGAGAAAAATATTCCAGGATTGTGATTGATTCACCAATCCTATTGTGGTCTAGTTAACTCTCCCTTTCATACAATTCACTCGTGGTTGCTAATTAATCAAACAATTGCTCTCAAAGCCTTCTCCCGAAGTATTACTCATCTATTCAAAATAGATAAACGCCTATATTCTTATGAAATTAATCTATTAAGAACGCATTAAGATTACGATATTTAATTAAGTATGATGGCTAGGTATATTCCTATCCTAACCACAAATATGCCCCCTTAAAAGTTAAGATCATGCTCTCTTCAATTCTTCTCTAATCTAAACATGGCTTTCCCAAGCATAGCATAGATAGTAAATAGAACCTAACTGCTGGCCGGACAATTAAGTAATTAATCACATAATTTAAGAAACAACCATATATTAGTGAATTGTAATCAAGGTTTAGTCAGTATTAAGCAACAATATATGGCTAAATCACAATCCCAGAATTAGGGGTTTTATCCACTCATGATAATAACAAATAATTTCATAATTGTTGGATAATTGAAAATACCAAGAAGATGAAGAAAACTGAGATTGCTTCGCTCCCATATGTTTCTCGTGTGATTTTCCTCTCCAAAGCGGCATCTCCCCTTAAAAGCACGTTTTCTTGATGTATTTATAGAGGCTGGGGTTTGTTAGGGTGAATTGGTCTTCTCCTAATTCGGATAGGAGAAGCTGAAATTTTCTGCTTCGGTCCCGATCTCGCGAAGTGACCATCACTTTGTTGTCTGGGACTTTTCTAGTTTCTTCTGCTTCTGTCCCGGTCTCGCGAAGTGACCATCGCTTCACTATCCGGGACCTGGGCACCAAACTTATACTTTCTCCAAATTCTTCCTTGTTTTACTTCACTTTGTATGAAAACTTTTCAAATCACTTCCAATTGATTCCTACACATTAAATGACATTATTAAGCTCAAGTCACAAATATTCACACACAAATTCACAAAATCGAGGTATAATGCAATGCAAATTACATGCAAAAACATGGATTTTTAGCCAAACATCACCACCCCACACTTAAGCTCTTTCTTGTCCTTGAGCAACCAAACTACACTCTATATAGACACGACCTTATTAAACAATTATCCTAACTCATCACAACAAGAATATTTAATATAGACTAAGCACAAGAGTGTAACATCTTCACCTCAAGGTTTGACTCACAAGTACCACATACTATTCACAACTTACCCACTTACTCTAACATAGAGGTCAATGATATTACCTTTCCTTCATAAATCAAGTTTCCTCACACAACAAAAGAGAGTAGTTCCACACACAATAAAATTTCAGCATAATTAGGAACTCAAGATAGAAAGAATTCACTCACTCTCAGAAATAACATTCATATGCCACAAGAGATGCACCATAGGCTTGCCCGTAGTGTACTACTCTACTAATCAAGCTCCTTCAGTCTGTGACCAAATAGAACTTTAATTGGTTGTAATGTAGGATGAGGGATGGGTAAGATACATCTGGATATAAGAGAGACTACACATCCCTAAGCACTGTAATAAATACACTTTAACATTCAAAACCCATACTTATGTCAATCCATAACCCCACCTTCATATCAATGTATATTAACTTCATAATTTTTTAAGCACAATCACATCAAGAGTCACCACTATCAAGGAATTTTTTTCACAACAATATAACTATTTTTTGCTTTCTTTTTCAATTCAAGTGGCTATTACTTTTTCAAAACAGTGCACCTTTTTCCTTATTTCATTAGTTCCATCCAAAAGTCAAACCAATTACCCCACACTTTAACTTCTACAAAGTTCATAACAATTCAAGTGCTCATGAAAGGTGAAAGGGTTCAAATAGATGGTTAATTCAAACAAATGGGTAAGACTTGTAATGTGGTTGCCAAAGAAACAAGATTACATGCTCAAAGGGGTTAACTACGTTACATAACAATTAGGCGGGTAAACTATATACATATGGCTCAACAAAGAAACGCCTATATAATTTCCAAGACTGAACAAAACTACTATTTCACTTTGCAAACACACGGGGAAAGTTTTAGACATCAAATGGAATGCACAGAATAACTCAAAGACCTCACACACACATGTCATATAACTTACTTAGGGTTGGAATCATCAAGATGCTCTAGTCAAAGCAGTTAAGAAAAATTAAGATCATAAAATTTAAGGTACTTATCGAGAGTCAAAACTGAGCCTAAGTGTCACAACCAAAGTACTCACTATTCTCAAGGAATAATAAAGTCAAAAAATATTTCTTCAATTAAATTCATTGAAGAATGGTTCATACTCCTAAAAAATAAAATTAACTGCACCCGATTCAAACAGAAACCCTTGGAAAACAACCGTGGCAGAAAGAAAAACCAAGGGGTAATTGCTACACTACCTACAAAGAAAATCGTTTTGTCCTTTTTTTCTTTAGACTTAAATCCCTTAAGAAAAATGTCTAGGAGATCCATCGTCGGGAAAAGTCCCAATTTTCTATTTTTCATTTTCTTTACCAAAAACTACTATACTAAGAACGAGTACTACAACTAAGATAAGATAGCACAGATAATTCCTCCTGGCATAACTAGTGACCTATCTGCTAACTTTAAAGTGATTGAAGTAGGTCTAAGCACCCCCAATCTTATTTGCTTGAATAAAGAGGATGGCATCAAATTTATACTAGTCCCGAAATAACACATTGCTCTGCCAACTTCTTGTTTTCCAAGAGATAAAGGAATTGTGAAACTCCCATGATCATCCAACTTAGGAGGAAGTTTACTCTGAACTCTAGCACTGCACTCTTCAGTAAGTAAAACTATTTCAAACTATGTATGTCTTCGTTTGTTTGCCACAATATATTTGAGATACCTTGCATACTTAGGCACTTCCTGCAAAATTTCTACCAAAGGCAAATTCACACGCACTTGGCTCAAAATATCTAAGAATTTCTTTTACTTAGCATCTTCTTTTTTCCTCTGCAGTCTTTGTGGAAACGGAGGTGGTGACCTTGTCACAATTACTGGCTCTAATCCTTTGTTTTCTTTCTCATTCTCCTCAACTGGCTTGGGAACTAATTCTCCTTCAGGACGAGCTGTATACTTTTTTTTATTTGTAACTTCTTCTAATATTCTTCCATTTATCAAGGTAACTGCATTGACTTGAGCATTCGGATTAGGCTTGGTATCACAAGGAAGAGCCCCAGGTGGCTGATTATTTTTGGCACTCGCAAGTTGCCCCATTTGTCGCTCTATATATCTCATTGATGCGGCTTGGGCCTACTGGTCAGCCATTAATCTCCTCATCATCTCCTCAAGGTGACTCGTCGAGTTTGCATGTTATTCAGCTTGAGGTGGTCTATATTGTTGTTGAGGTAGTTGTGATCGGTATTGATTTTTAGCACTTTGGTTTCCACCTTAAGAGAAGTTTGGGTGGTTCCTCCAGTTGGGATTGTAAGTGTTCCCATATTGGTAAGTCTGGCCCCTATTTGCATTACCCACAAATAGACAAACTCTGGATTAATTGGGCATAAGTCGCTCGTGTGACCCTCTCCACATACTTCAGAAAACACTTCAACCTGTTGCACCGGTTGAGCTTGTTGCTTGTTAATAACCTAGGTCATCTGATTGAATTGGTTGGTCAGTGTAGAAATCTACGCTAATAATGCTGAGACGACATCTAACTCGAGAACCCCTATAGATTTTTTCACAGTGTGTCTTCCCATCTCTCCTTGCCAATCCAGATTGCTTTTGGAGAATTTATTCGATAATGCATATATCTCGTCAAAGCTTTTCTCCAACACTTGACCTCCAGCTACAACATCTACTACAATTTTTATCTCAGGTTGTAGGCCCTATGAAAGTGTGAGCTAACACTTCTGTTTGTTTGATTGTGATGAGGACAATCTCTGAGTAGCCCTTTGAACCTCTCCCACGTTGAATATAGAAACTCCCCCGCTTTCTGTTTGAAGGAGACTATCTCACTTCTGATCTTTGAAGTTTTTCCTGCATGGAAGAACCTTGCCAGAAATTTCCTTGCCAGATCATTCCATGATGTAATAAAATTAGCTGGTTTTGCCTTAAGCCATCGCCTTGCTTCACCCAATAGAGAGAATGGGAAAAATGTGAGCCTCACATAGTCTGGAGTGACCCCGTTAGTGATGTAAGTATCACTAATCTCCAAGAAGTTCAGGATATGTTGTTGTGGATCCTCATGTGGAAGACCCATAAACTGCCCATTCGCATGAAGTAGTTGGATGATGCTTTGTTTCAGCTCAAAGTGCCCAGTGATTCTGGGCTTCACAATGCTGGATGTGACATTAGCAATGTTGGGCATTGCTACCTCCTGAACAACCATGTGTTGCTCCTCTACCATGTACACAGGAAATTGAATGAGTGCATGAAGATTATTTGTATCCCTTGCTTCCCTCAACCTCCTATGAAATGTTCTCTCAGGTTCAGGATCAAAGCCTTTAAGTCTGTCATGGCTTCTGACCCTGCGCATTCAATCAAAGTCCGTAAGAACAGAACAACAATCAAGTAATGTTAGACTTGACGAAATAAACAATTAAAGCAAAAACTAGAAATTAGTCGATATTCAAGTCCTCAGCAACATCGAAAAAAACTTGTTGCTCCCAAACGCACATGCAAGTATACATGATCGTACAAGTAATAAAATGAAAAGTCGAGTGTCGGATCCACAAAGACTTGTATCAACTACTCACTAAATTCACCAAGATTGTTATTCAGTCGAGCCAAATTCAATTTCAAGAGTGTGATTATACTAAACTATAATTCTAAGTAGTAACCAAATTATCAAGCAACAAAATGATTATTGTGTATTCAGTAGGGACAAATATTCTAGGGTTGTGATAGATTCACCAATACTATTGTGGTCGAGTTAACTCTCCCTTTCATACAATTCACTCATGGTTCCTAATTAATCGAACAATTGATCTCATAGCCTTCGCCCGAAGTACTACTCACCTATTCAAAAACAATTAATGCCTATATTCCTATGATATCAATCTATTAAGAACGCATTAAGATTACGATATTTAATTAAGCACGGTGACTAGGTATATTTCTATCCTAACTAAAAATCCACCCCCGTAAGAGTTAAGATCATGCTCTCTTCAATTCTTCTCTAATCTAAACATGGCTTTACCAAGCATAGCATAAATAGTAAATAGAACCTAACTGCTCACCAAAAAATTAAGCAATTAGTGAAAAATAATAAAGGTTAAGTCAACGTTAAACAACAATATTCATGTCTAAATCACATCCCTAGAATTATGGGGTTTAGCCACTCATGATAATAGCAAATAATTTCATAAGTGTTGGATAATTGAAAATACTAAGAAAAGATGAATAAAACTTAGATCTCTTCGCTCTCGAATGTTTCTCGTGCATTTTTCCTCTCCAAAGTGATGTCTCCCCTTAAAAGAACGTTTTCTTGATGTATTTACAGAGGCTAGGGTTTGTTAGGGCGAATTGGGATTCTCCTAATTCAGATAGGAGAAGCTAAAATTTTCTGCTTCGCTCCCGGTCTCACGAAGTGACCCTCGCTTCGTTGTCCGGGACCTGAGCACCAAACTTATACTTTCTCCAGATTCTTCCTTGTTTTACTTCAGTTTGCATAAAAATTTTCCAATATCACTTCCAATTGACTCCTACACATATAAATAACATTATTAAGCTCAAGTCACAAATATTCACACACAAATTCACAAAATTGAGGTATAATGCAAGGTAAATTACATGCAAAAACATGGATTTTTAGCCGAACATCAATGTCCTTGAAATTTTAAACTTCCTTTAAAACTTCAAAACATCATATCTCCTTTATTTTAAGGCCAAATTGCGTGATTATAACGGCTATTTTGGGTTTAATCTTGTAAGGATCATGTTAGACTTATCAAACGTGAGTTTTAGGATCATCTAGGATCTGATTCGGGTTGGGACAACTGCTGCATTTTTAATCATTTTATAATATAGTTACTTTTTCTCGCAAGGTTTAAGACTCGATTTTAGGCGATTTTGGAGAGAATTCTTACTACTTGGATTTGGGTAAGTATTTTTAACTCAAATTTGTCTAATTTTCATGATTATAACTTTGAATTTAGCGATTGATTGATAAATTGAAGAAATTGGGGATTTTAGTAAAAAAATTTGAAAATCAGTCATGACCCGGTTCCCGTAATAGGCCGTGAGGGTGCCCTACGTCGCCGTTAGGCAAGCCAATGGTAAAATATCAACCTAATTATTCATTTAATTAATTTTGAAATTATAGGTTTTATTATGCAAAGGAAAGTAAGGGTAGAAACACATGGTGATATAAAACATTAATAAAAACTTAAAAGGAAAAGGTGACAATACTAGAAAAATACTACAAACATCTACTTGAAATTCCCAAAATCCAGGCGAACTTACTACAATGCTAATACTACGTTTGTCTAGAATGTAAAAAAACAGGACAACATAAATGAATATGATGGAAACTCCGTGTAATGTGGATAATAACATAGAATGCAGATCATTGTAAAGTCCCCTAACAGCTGCGCCCATGTGCCCAAATGACCACCAATGATACGTGTACAATCAGTATAGAATTGTAGCATGAGTACGTAAATCAATGCATACCAGTAAGTATCTAGCCTATCCCCGGAGAATTAGTGACGAAGGGTCGACATCAACACTTACTAGTGGTTAAAGCAGTACAATAAATTATTAATAGACATCTAATGCAATGGTTATAATGAGGTAAGAAGTTGTAACTAACATAAACCTCCAACATAATCACATAGTGAATTCCTCAAATATCAGGTGTTATCTCAAACAAATAAGAAATATCATATAGAAGTCAAGTATCAATTCAAAGGGGAGATATCATGAGTATTCGGACTCCTGTTGATATTACGCACGAGTTATGCCGAGGTCGTATGATATGATCTATAATGTCATTTACATACACTTCCCAGTTTGTACGACACAATCCATGGATGCATCTCAATATACTGTCGTGGTCGTTTCACCTGATCCATGATACTATTTCATAGCTCTGCTGAGGCATTCAGCCCGTTACCTAGGAAGAGAAGAAACTTATCGAATTATGGGCCACGTATTTTCATACAAGGGCAGGAACATAAAGTAAGCACGTCTTTTACCAACAACCAAATATTCCACCAAACAACTCAATGTAACGAGGCTCGACCTAATATGATTTTTAATCCAATTTCAATTATAAGTCTTACGTAATTAAACTAACAAGCTGAGTGCACGTAATACTAATATTGCATGATAAAGTCCTAAGTCTACATGGACATAAACATGATTTTAGCTAGGTACGGACTCTCGTCACCTCGTACGCATGTAGCACCCACAACTAGTAGAACATAACGAATATAGCACCTATGTGATCAATTCCCCCTCACACATTTAGACAGGTGACTTACCTCGCTAAGAAAATGCATAATCGGCTCCAATGCATCTCTAACACCTCAAACCGATGCCAAACGATCCGAAACTAGTCAAAATAAATGGGCAAACAATCAAGATACACCCAAATACTCGTAATTTTACAATTTATAACAATTTCCAACTCTGATTGTCAACCCCCGAGCCCACATGTCTGGATTCCTGAAATTCTCGAAGCTAGTTACTACCCATAATACCACGATCTCAAATATATAATGTTTTCCTAATTCCATGTCACATTTTGTGGTCAAATCCAAAAATACAAATTTTAGGTTATTTTCGAAAATAACATAATTTCTACTACTTTTCATGTTAAAATCCATATATAATTCATGTTCTTAACTCACAATATGTAGAAATCACTTACCTCGCGATAGATGATGAAAATCTCCCTTCAGAGTGTTCCCAAAATTGCCCAACCAAGTGAAAATGTGAGAAAGATAGGCTAAGTCCTGAAATAAATTGAAGTCTGCCTAGCAATCCCTTCTCCGCGTTCGCAAGAAAAGCCTTGCGTTTGGCCAAGGCTTCACGTTCACGATACAAGAATCACATTCGTGATGACCGATTCCCCCATCTTAGAACCCCTCCTTCGCGTTCGCGGTCACCCCTCTGCATTCACGAAGGATAAACCTGCCAATCCCTGCATCTCTTAGCGTTCACGACACCCTGTCGTATTCGTGTAAGGTACCCCAGCCCCCTTCTCCGTGTTTGTGGTTGCTCTATTGCGTTTGCGAAGCACAATCTCCCGGCAACCAAAATTTCTTTTTGGTGAACGTGTGCATCCCTTCCTGTTCATGAAGAACAACACCAGACACCAACACCAACAACAACTAATCACCCAAACTTGATATGAAATACACCCGAGGTCCCCCTGTACCCCGTCCAATCACACCAACAAGTCCCAATACCTTATCCAAACGAATCCAAAGGCTCAAAACTCCATGAATAATATCAAAACCACGAATTAAAGATCAAAACCTCCTCTTAACTTTTAAACATTCAAACCTCGCCGAACGCGTTTGAATCATACTTAAACATTTCAGAACAACGCCAAATTTTATGTACAAGTCACCAAATATAATACGAACCTATTCTAAGGCTCTGAATCCCAAACAGACATATATAACATCAAAGTACTATCATGACCCAAAATCTAAACCAGTCATGACGGCGCCTATCGTGGAACTAGGCCAGCCAAAAATCCACACTCAAATCGTAATAATCTTCCATTTATATCATTACTAAACTGAAGGTTTCTTTTAAAAAAATTTAAAATAGATAAAGCTACACTAAATATTACATACAATCCCGAGATCCCATAGTCACTATTCATGAGCATCTACAAAAAATATACAACTCGAAAAAATATAAACTATATAATAGTAAGCAGGAGAGAACATGACTGTAGACGCGTGCAGCTACCTCGCAAAAATCTCCGAGAAGTCTCTGGAACAGATACACAGCTCACTCTGCCCTAACACCTGGATCTGCACACAAAGTGTAGGAAGTAATGTGAGTACGCCAATATAGTAGTAATAAAAATAAATCAGGTCTGAGCAGTAAGAAATACATAAAATCAAATCATCATTTCACAATAAGCACAACCTTTCTTTCCAATAGTGTATATGTTAAATCATCATGCTTAAAAGCCGATTTCAGTAAAAATCATTTGGAAATATACTTGCCAAATAGCTTCAACATAACATTTAATAAGTTTAGTGTAAAAATGATAATAATCATAAAAAGCCCCTCAGGCAAAACATATTTCATAAGTTCAGAGTTCTAACGACCCGGTATGTCGTTACGTAGAACTGGCATTTTTATTGTTTTCATTGACATGTCATAGGTTGGTTATTCTATTATTGATGTGTTAGAGTTGGTAGGTTTGAAATCAGAATGGTTGTAGTGAGAGTTTAGCCACTTAGTCCTTAAAAATAGCCTTATAATGGAAAAAGTCAACTGAGAGTTGACTTATTGGTAAACAACCTCGGAACACGGATTTTATTGCTCAGATAGCTTCGTTAGGTGATTGGGACTTAGGAGTGTGTTCAGAATATTTTTGTGATGTCCGTGTAGAATTAGGCTTCAATTGGCGAAAGTTAGTTTTTGGTGATTTCCGGTCGACAGTGGAAAATAGGCTATCAGGGTTGGAATGGAATTCTGGAAGTTGGAACGGGTTCGTAATGTCATTTTGGATGTGTCTGTAAAATTTCAGGTAAATCGGAGTTGTTTTGGATAGTTTCGGCATCGTTGGTGGATTTTAGAAATATCAAAGTTCTTAGGCTTGAATCCGATGTAAATTTGGTGTTTTGATGGTAGTTTTGGTGTTTCGAGAGTGCAACTAAGTTTGAATGATGTTATGGGATATGTTGGTAACTTTGGTTGGGTCCGGAGGCGCTCGGTATTTTAGTTCGGGTGATTAATGAGCATTAGTGGAATGAAAAACACTATTGTTTCTTGTGTTTTCACAACTGAAGGTTATTCACTGCGATCGCGTAGGTAGACGTGTGATCGCGTAGGGTTAAAATAGACCAGGGTGAATTTGTTCAGTTAGATCGCAGAATATGGGTGGCGATCGCGTAGCTTTGGGGGTAAGTTCAGTGCGATCACGTAAAGGAAAACCAGGCGCGTGGGGGGGGGGTGCGGTCAATTGGTCTTCGCGATCGCGTGCATTGGGTTTCGATCGTGTGAGGTTGGACTACTGCGAACCGCGATCGTGTGGCTAAATTTGCGATCACGGAGAGGAAATCACAGGTTATATTTAAATAAACCCTTCCGCGACATAAACCTTATTTTACACCATTGTTGGGCGGAAGAGAGCTTTTTGATCTCCTTTCATGGACTGCACACCGCAATGATATTTAAATCATGCCTTCGTTGGCTTGATATGGCGCTTGGGCCACTAGGGCCCCTCCGGAGTCTTTACACCCTCAGTGAGCGCAAATATTGAGGGATGGATCTTCCCTGAGCATGGATCTTGTCCGAAGTGATGAGGGATGGATCTTCCCTGGTTATGGAAATTGTCCGAGTGTTATATTCCGGAGATGGATCTTCTCCGTGGGGGCTGTATTGGCCTTTCTCCTCAGTACATAGTGACTACGGTCATCGGTGTTTATGCATATTCCGGGATGGAACTTCCCCGGGCCTAAGAGCCATATATAGTACTGAGTGGACTTCTTTGGGAGAGTTGTGAGCACTATGTGCATATCCATACTGGTTTCATTTATATATTTTGTGATGGCATGTAGAGTATACTGGTATACTTGGCATATTTTCTCATTTTGATAAATTGTTAGCATGTCTAAATTCTGCATAATATTTATTGTAACATAATTGAGGTTTGTCCGTCACTACTTCTCAGCCCATAGTTTGGGTTCGTTACTTCTGAGTTGGTGTACTCACGTTACCCCCTGCACCTTGTGTGCAGATCCGGGTACATCGGGACCCGGTAGAGGATATTGAGCAGCGGTCAGTGTTTCTATTGGAGTTGTCGATGTAGCAGCTAGTGATCGCGTCCTCGTCTTCTCTTTCTTCTTGTACTTGTTGTTTTTTATTTTGAGACAATGTCGTCCATTTCTCCTTTTCTTTGCTTTATGTTTTAGTAGCTCATGACTGAGTGACACCGGATCCGGGGTTGGAGGTTTAAATTTATTTTTTCACACATTGTTTTTAAACTTCAGATTCTTAATATTATTAATAAATTCGTTTAAAGATCGCATTTTTATTGGAAATTGAATTTAGCTTAGTTAAAAAGGGAGGCTTTCCTGGTTCCATGACAGGCGCCATCACGACTCCGAAATTGGGTCGTGACAAGATGGTATTAGAGCGCTAGGTTAAATAGGTCTCACCAGTCATGAGCAGGTTTAGTAGAGTCTTGCGGATCGGTACGGAGACATCTGTACTTATCTTCGAGATGATGCAGAAGCATTAGGAAAAATCTCACATTCTCGAACTCTTGTCATGCGAATCATCGATTCATTCTGAAGCGTAATTCTTTGAACTCCTTTCATGTATTCAAATGCGCACGTGAGCGCTCGGTATCAGCCGTGCACCGATGTCTTGTGACTTCCATGAATTGGATGTTTAATGGTTTGAGTTATGCATGAGCTTATGAAGGGTTTAGTTGAATCCCACTGCGGTATTGTGGCAGTGATAGCGTATGGGCATTGTGGGCTATTGTTGTTTTGATCTATGGCCTTGAGCCAAGTGGGGGAGTATGCTAATGATTAGTTGGTTGCTCGATTATGTGCTGTATTGGTTTTAGTTTGGGGATATTTAGGAGAGTATTTAGCAGCTTATGAGCCTTAGACTGTATGGTCTTATGCTTGGGTCTCATGTGGTGAATCTAGGTTGAGAATTTCAGTATTATGACAAGGAGAATTATTATTTCGAGGGTAAGTCAGAAGGAACTTGAATAAATAGGACAACTTTATAGTAGGTCGGATCGGCATGGTAAGGGATATGATTAGTTCTTTGGGTTCTTATGAGGTAATGAGTTTTCAGACTACCCGGACATGGCATAGTAGTAGCTACGCATGGACTCCCATCACCTCGTGCGTACGTAGCCCCCGCAGATAGTAGCACATACTTAATTAGTTCACCTAGGGGACAATTCCGCCTCATAAAGTTAGAAAGGAGACTTACCTCGCTCCGAAATTCTATAACCGGCTTCCAAGCCTTTCCGATGACTCAAATCGATGCACAACGCTCCAAAACTATCCAAATAATGACAAACCAATGAAAATATACTGTAATATTCATTAACAATTCAAATTATATAAACTCCCATCTCCACTTAAGGAATTGACCAAAATGCCCTTGGGCCCACATGCCTGGATTCCAAAATTTCTCGAATATATACCCTACCCATAGCCTTTCTAACTCAAATATATAATTTATGTTTAATATCATGCTCAAATGCATGGTAGAAATCCAAAATACCATTTCTAGGTTTTCTCCAATGTTTTCCAAATTGTTTCACAATTTTTCATGTCTAATCCATGCATATAACTTGTATTTATCTTAAAAACATAAAGAATTTGCTTACCTAGTAATGCTTGACGGAAATCCCCTTTTGAAGCTCCTCCAAATCGCCCACACCAAGTGAAGAAATGAAGAAATGGCCAAAATCCCGTTAAAAATAACACACTACATAGGTGGCCCTCCTATGCGATCGCTCAACATGCTCCGCGATCGCATAGGCCAACCATGTTTCCTTACCAATTCACTCAGTACGTTCGCAACACAGCACCTGCGTTCGCACATGCCAAGTCCCAGAAGCCCCTAATCATACACTGTGCGACCACACATTAAACCTTGCGATCGCACAAGCCATAAGACTATAGCCTCAAATTTTCCCTCTATGCGATCGCACAACTACACCTGTGATCACATAGACCAATGCATAGACCATAGACCAATGATCGAACTTGCTCAAGGCTTCAAATCACATCAAACAACACCGAAATCACAAATCGCACTAAAATTCAAACTTTTATGAATTTAGAAATTTCCTACTTCTACATCTGATGCCGAAACATATCAAATCACGTTCGATTGACCTAAAATTTTGCACACAAGTCATGTTCGACATTACGGACCTGATCTAACTTCTGGAATCGCATTCTGGCCTCGATATCAAAATTTCCACTTCCGGTCGGATTTCTCAAAAACCTTCAAATTTTTATATTTAGCCAAATGACTTCACAATGACCTACGGACATTCAAATTCACTTCCAATCGCGCTCCCAACTCCAGAATCACCATAAAGAGCTATTCCCAGGCTCGTAATCTTAAACGGACATCAATAACACTGAAATGCCTTATAGCCCAAATTTATGAAATTCTTCTAAAATGCTATCTTCCATAATATACGCCGAAATGCTCCCGGGTCATCCAAAACCCGATACGGACATACGCCCAAGTCCGAAATCATCATACGAACCTGCTAGAACCTTCAAATCCTGATTCGGAGGTCGTTTATTCAAAATTCCAATCTTAGTTGATTTTTCCAACTTAAGGCTTCCGAATTGAGAATTTTCTTTCCAAATTAACTCTAAACTTCCCGAAATTCAATTCCGACCACGCCCACGGGTCATAATACCTGAAACGAAGCTGCTTACGACCTCAAACCATAGAATGGCGCGCTAGAGCTCAAAACGACCGATCGGGTCGTTATATTCACCCCTACTTAAACAGACGTTCGTCATCGGACGCGCTAAGAACTGATCTAGAGTTATCTGAAATCACTATTTAACACCTCGAGCACCTGCTCATGCTACCAAAACCCAGTTGAGCACATTAGCTTCATCAAAACTGAAGATATCCTCTTTTATCCATACCATAAGCTCAGAATCCAATTCCAGCACTTGATATTCTCTGCCAGGCCTAGTTCCAATATAAACACCGTATCAACTACCACACGACATACCAGAACATGACTACATACCTTTGCTGAATCAGCACCATGCACCACATAACTCATCATCTGACCACAATGACACTCCCTGAACCTTAATAGCCAAAATTCCACGAATCTGATGCTCCCAATGCACCTCATGATATATATATATATATATACATCCTGCTATAATGCTGGCAATACCACACAACGGAGGAGATGTGTAGAAATTCATAATCAACTACCGAGTTAGCACATCATTGAATATCTCCTCTTGACTAGAATCATCACCTCATTACGAACCAAATAATGGTATTTGTTCTTTAATATAGTCTGCATGATATTATCGCGCTGATCCCTGATCCGATAATCTCGTCTCACCCAATATGAACTGTTCAGACAACAAATCACCCCAAACATGACCAACGGCCTCACGTGATACCACATCGTGCCAATAGGACATAACTCGAACCTGATAAATAAGAAATGACTCAGGAAGGGACTATTCAACTCACGCAACTAATATGAACTTTCCTCAGAAAATTAGAAGTAAAACTCATCATCACACTGTTGCGGCGTGCAACCCGATCCAAATAACATACCCGTGACGACGTGCCACCCGATCCACACATAAAATTCACAAGGAATATACACGGAGCTGNAAGCACGCTAAGTGCATAATACCATCCTGGGGAGACTGATAAAGCCATATGCTACAAAACTCAAGCACAACTGAGGTGCGATATATATATATATATATATATATATATATATATCCTCTGGATCTCAAGAGCTATCCTGCTCACATAACATCACCACTACGCGGAACCTTAACCCATAAGAAATTATCAAGCCGTTTCACAACTCACACGGCAAAATCATAATATTACATGGATTTGACGAAGACAGAACAACACCTGATATTCCAACACCCCTCCTTGAGGAGCGCAATACTGAAATGAACACATCTGCCTCACATGAAGCCCATAATCTCGTTTAAATCCATTCATACACTTCAAGCTGATTCTGATCGCACACGAACATCCTCTCAATGAAGTACATGACTGAGTCACTACCCTTACACTCGCCTATGCCTTAAGCATAAATTCTGAATCTCTCAAAGCCTAACCCTCGTCCAACAGGGCCAACTTTTGCACTTATTCATCAAATCCCACGAACAATCACCATTTTACTCCTTTCCCTTAGGTGTAATAACTTGCCAACACACTGACAAATCCGCCCAATTCTTCCAAATTCTCTTGTTAGCACTCCCTAAATACTCAAATTCTCTAGCATCATTTACACATTCCGCCTCCTACCGAATAGCCACTAGAATCCCTCGCAGAAAATTGCCAACCATGTCACCCGCAACCTATTCATTGGAGATGACCCACCTGTGGAAATCACCCACGGACACCTTCCAACGACGCTGAAATGCACACTCTCTACGACATCAATACCGATCCTACGCCCTGCTTCATTTACTAACTTTACTAGTCCGTCTGCTCCTCATGGACATCCATTAAATGCGCGACAATACCTTTTAGTTCACCACTATGTTTCCGCTCCCCCACTTTGCGACTGTTCAACTTCCGCTTCTTACACCTGGCCTCCTAGAAATGGAACCACCGCCTAGCCTCAATTCAATATCATTCTCTGAAGGTCTTAAACCAGCAGATCACCGCGACTTCAAACTCTTCAAAGATCATCTATCTTGAGCTGCCTTCATTATCAATACTTATCCAGTACTGAACCACCGCCCCTCACGGTCTCTGACAGCCGCTTCTTTAATACTTTTTCCCAATACTCTGACCCAATGCAACCGAAGAATTGTAGCACCGACAGACTTAACACATTCCATTCGATTAGTGACGACGACATCACCTCACAGTTGCATACCCCACCTCACTTGAAAACACCAAGCTTTACTGCTTTATCAACCCCAACTGGACCATTTAAAATCCAAATGCCTTTCCTCTGCCGGAACTAAAATACTGAAATCTCGAAATCACGCTCTGAGAATACCTCTCTTCAAACCATTCATCAGGACTCAATATATAGAACAAACGTTCTATCATCATATCGACATCGCGCGATAACCAATCGTAAACATCATCACAACCTGAGCATAACCCCAAAGCTCTCGGAAACACAGCTACTGAGTTGAAACAACATATTATCCTTCCACAAGGCAACGACAATAGCCTCAATCAACTTCGCAGAGAGAAACATCTCGCACCACACCTATAGCACCATTTCAATTCCTCAAATTCCTGATTCATAGCAAGCGCTTCGTGACATGTAAGATTGAGTAGGAGTAAACATAGGCATAAGACTCAAAGGAATCGAGTCGTACGATGAGGAATCAAGAAGGGAGCCTCTCGAAGATAAGTACAGACGTCTTCGTACTGATCCAAAAGACTCTACTAGACTTGCTCATGACTCGTGAGACCTAAGGTAACCTAGAGATCTGATACCATGTTGTCACGACCCAAAATCTATAAGGTTGTGAAGGCGCCGGACACCACTGTCAGGCAAGCCAATCTTTAATTAGTTGAAGTAGATTCCTGTTTTAACATTTTTGAAATCATTGTCCTTAACTTGTTACGTAATAACTAAACAAAATTCGTTAAGTAAATACAACAGTTTAATATTCCATTTCTTATGAAATATATCTCATACACATCCCAGAACCCGTTGTCACAAGTACATGAGCAATTTCTAAGAATTTTACAATTTCTACAAAGCTTGTCTGAAATACAAGTGGACAAGGAAATTAAAATAATGTAATACAATACGAGGGAGATCCATCAGCTGCGGATCGCGTCCGGATGACGCAGTTTGCCTAAGTCTCCAATTCAGCCACGTCACTATGAAGGTACTTGTGCAATAAAAATGCACAGCAAGTGTAGCATGACTACAAAAACAACGTGTACTCAGTAAGTCGCCCGCCTAACCTCAGAGAGGTAGTGACGAGAGGTCGAATTAGACACTTGCTAGAGGTCAATTTAGTATATTCAAGTGTGACACTAAGCATGATTATCATAGACAATTTATTAAAATAAGGAATAAATAATATAACCCCTTCCACATTTAACACTTTAACTCTTCGTCATTTAAATAACAATTAATCAAACATGGGTGATTTAATAAAATAACAAATAATTAACGGGAAGGAACAACTTCTTCCAAAAATTTTAATAACTTTAAATCTCTGTCATTTCCGTTGACAACTTAAAATTCTAGGCTAGTAATCAGGAAAAATCTGAGCAGATACACAGTAAATATCATGCGCAAGCAATGCCGAGGGTTGAACGGCGCGGACCAACAATAATAGAATGTGCACTGCTGAAGGATCGAATGACTAGAACCATAGATGCTTCTATTTTTTCCCGCTCGCGAATCGATCATGCGACGCGGTCAACATAAAAATAATAAGGCTAGCCTGCTCACGAATCATACATGAGACTCAGGTACTCATATGTACACATATTCACATAATAAATCTGTATTTTTATCAAGAAAGCAGTTACTCAAGAAAGTGGTAAAATTCTTATTAAAAGAACATGAAATATAGCTTCTAAATCTTTGCTTTGAAACTCATTTTCCAAGTTCAATAATATAATCTTATCAGGAACACAATTATCCATGGAGGAATCAATTCTCTTTCTAGGTGATTAAGAAAATGAACTCTAGTCTTCTTAGGGATTCAATTCAGTAGTTCGATCATATTAGACGTCTAATATTACCGGCAAGATCACAAGTACAACAAGTAAGGCATGCTAGTAGGTCCTAGACTACCCGGACATGGCATAATAGTAGCTACGCACGGACTCCCGTCACCTCGTGCGTACGTAGCCCCGCAGATAGTAGCACATACTTAATTAGTTTACCTAGGGGGGACAATTCCCCCTCACAAAGTTAGAAATGAGACTTACCTCGCTCCAAAATTCCATAACCGGCTTCCAAGCCCTTCCGATGACTCAAATCGATGCACAACGCCCCAAAAATATCAAAATAACGACAAACCAATGAAAATTTACTCTAATATTCATTAACAATTCTAATTATATAAACACCCATCTCCGCTTAAGGAATTGACCAAAATGCCCTTGGGCTTCCCGGATTACAAAATTTCTCGAAGATATACCCTACCCATAGCCTTTCTAACTCAATATACAATCTACCCTTAATTTTATGCTCAAATTCGTGGTAGAAATCCAAAATACCATTTCTAGGTTTTCTTCAATGTTTTCCCAATTTTTCCACAATTTTTCATGTCTAATCCACGCATATAACTTGTATTTATCTTAAAAACATAAAGAAATTGCGTACCTAGTAATGCTTGACGAAAATCCCCTCTTGAAGTTCCTCCAAATCGCCCACACCAAGTGAAGAAATGACCAAAATCCCGTTAAAAATAACACACTGCCCAGGTGATCCTCCTATGCGATCGCACAAACATGCTCCGCAATCGCATAGGCCAACTATGCTGCCTCACCAATTCACTCAGTACGTTCGCGACACAGCACCTGCGTTCGCACATGCCAAGTCCCAGAAGCCCCTAATCATACACTGTGCGACCACACATTAAACCTTGCGATCGCACAAGCCAACTACACCTGCGAGCGCATAGACAAATGCAGCAGCCCCCAAAATCCTCCTCTGTGCGATTGCACACCTCCAAGTGCGATCTCACAAGCCAAGATCCCAGCCCCTCTCATTTCTTCTCCGCGATCGCACAACTAGGACCGCTATTGCATTGCACACTAGATACACCAACAAACAACAGTAACAAATCACTCAAAAATGACCCGAAACCACCTTGAAACACACTCGAGGCCCCCGAGACCCCGTCCAATCACACGACTGAGTCCCATAACATCCCACGAACTTGCTCGAGGATTCAAATCACATCAAACAACGCCGAAATCACGAATCGCACTAAAATTCAAACTTTATGAACTTATAAATTTCCAACTTCTACATCTGATGCCGAAACTTATCAAAACACGTCTGATTAACCTCAAATTTTGCACACAAGTCATGTTCGACATTACGGACCTGCTTCAGCTTCTGGAATCGCATTCCGACATCGATATCAAAATTTTCACTTCCGGTCGGATTTCTCAAAAACCTCAAATTTCTATCTTTAGCCAAATGACTTCAAAATGACCTACCGAGATCCAAATTCACTTCCGATCGCGCTCCCAACTCCAGAATCACCATACGGAGCTATTCCTATGCTGGAATCCTAAACGGACATCAATAATACTGAAATGCCTTACAGCCCAAATTTATGAAATTCATCTAAAATGCCATCTTTCATAATATACGCCGAAACGCTCCCGGGTTATCCAAAACCCAATCCGGACATACGCCCAAGTCCAAAATCATCATACGAACCTGCATGAACCTTCAAATCCTGATTCGGAGATCGTTTACTCAAAATTCCAATGTTAGTTGATTCTTCCAACTTAAGGCTTCCGAATTGAAAAATTTTCTTTCTATATTAACTCTAAACTTCCCGAAATTCAATTCTGACCATGCCCACGGGTCATAATACCTGAAACGAAGTTTCTCACATCCCCAAACTACTGAACTCAAAACAACCGGTCGAATCGTTACACGCTCGGCATACTAGGCTTTGTATCTCGACAACCTGGGCTCGCTCATGGGCGCTCAGCCACAGTAGGCTCGATATATTACTTACCATCTGATCAGAGGTTGCCCAATAGGGGCATGACCATCGATTATAACTCGATGGTAATGAAAATAATGTAATACTGTATATATAGGCTCTCTGCTCTATTGACTGGAGGAAGACAATATTCATTTGAATATGAAGTCCCATAAGGAGAATATTGTAACTTACAAAACTAGAAAAATATACATAAATTCCAGAATATGAATTTCTCTTTATGTCTCATTATCAAACTTGTGTAATGACGAGATCATGCCAAAATGAAGGAAAGACTTAGCCTTAACATACATGAAGTAGAGAAAAATCCGTATGATACTTTTGTGAAGGATTGCATTGTACTCCCTTTATCTGAGTACGAAAAACAATTTTCTCCACCCACTTTTCTGTATAATTTGCTCCTTCCACTTTATAATTCATCTTCACACATCTATGTACTGATCATGCTCATATGTGCAACCAATTTCCAGAAACAGTTTTACTCTTGTTCCAGAAATTAATTTTTTTTTATCCTTTCTAACAAAGCAGATTTCTAATCTTAGTAGCATCAGCAGGAATAATAAATCATAACACGCTTGTTTTATTCCATAGGCATGCAATGACGCTAAACTTTCCTTATTCCTCCAAAAGATTGAATGGTATCTAATACGTCTGGAAAATAAATTTTCACCACTACATAGCATGGGCCACATTTAGGAATCCAAAGTCTAAACTCAGCGGATTGTTAGAGAACTATTGTTATCTGTCAAGTAAAATTATGAGAAGGTAAGAATCCTACCACAGTAAACAGATTAAAAGATATACTTTTGGGGGGTGATCTCCTACGTTACGCCCCACGTTTTCGATAAGTAAATTGAGGAAAGTTCAAAAATGATATATTACACCCCGTATTCTCTTATGTTAAAGTTTCGTCGTAAGTTAATCGACGTAAGTTCGGGAATGAGATTATTGTAGGATTATAAGTATTACGCTATTTCAAACAAGTGATAAGTCAATTCGTGAAGGTGAAAGGGTGAGCGAATCGAAGGACATGAATTCCGTCGAAGTTCGGCATTTTGGGATAAAATATGGCCCGAGCTAAAATACCTGATATTTATGGACTAGTGTCACATAAGGTATCATATGACCATGATGGTACGATTTATAAAGTGTGATAAAATAAGTATTTTAAATAATTTGAGATAATTCTTAAATTTGCGGGTAATTGGTTAATTATTGGGTAATAAGGTATTACCTAATTAATTAAAGAATTAATTGGATAAGGATGGGAAAAACCAACGTGGCAGCAAGCCACTCTTTAACCAAATGACTCTTATGTCATATTAGTTAGGTGGCATATTTATCAGTTATGTACATGTATACATAGACCTCCTTTATTATCGTACTTGTAGAATTTTAAGACTAGATCCATGCCTCTGCGACTGTAGACAGTAGCACCAAAGTTGTGATAGGAGCAACCCAAGATGATCATTCATTTTGGTAAAACCAGGCTTTATATGAGTTGGTCCTTAATCATTCTCTCTTTTTTAATTTTGTTGTAGGTTACTGTGATGGTATAATTATGCACAAACTGAAAATGACTAGTGTAACTTGGAATATCTAAACGAAGGAACCTGTAGTACGAACGCCAAACTCGTGAGGGCTTGAGTTAGGAAGGTTATCTATTTCCTTTCCAATCTAAGGAGGATGTGTATAAGAATAATTTATGCTACCGCAATATGAATCAACGTAGTAAGGTGCGGATATTCAATAATTCAAATCGAGATTTCATAGCATCTTAAGCTACGTGAGATTTTGCGATTCTAAGGGAGTACGGTACAATCTTTTTTAAGAATATCATACGAATTTTCTCCTACTCCAGTTATATTAAGGCTATCCCTTCTTTCTTTTGGCATGATCTAAATTATACGGAAGAAACAAGCCAACTCATGGTTTCTATACATTACTCTATTCATAGAAATACTAGGGGTGTCTATATTCTTGATTCCCCATGTGAATTATTATTATTTTCTGTTCATGGGTCTCGAAAATATGTATGTTGGTAAAGTTTATTTCATGATATTAATCAGAGGCATAATGGCCTTATGACGTACTGAGAGATTTTATTGACATATTTCATATGCATTTCATGCATTTACATATGCACATTGACCTATGACCAGATGGCATTATATACGCGTATATATGTAAATATATGTATATGGGATATGGGAAAAGGTTACGGCGTTATGTACGCACCACCACATGATCAGCTGGTATATGATGATAATTTTGCACACAATGGCCGATATGATATGATGGGATGCCCTCAGAGGCTGATGATGTTATGAAACATATACCTATGCACGATATGACATTCATACGCATATGCATGATGCTAAAAGTGATTTATTATTTAAAGAGTTATCCAGAAATACAGGTTGAGTCAATTACTCTATTTTTCGTCCATGTCTCTTATGTATTTATTTATGTGCCTTACATACTCAGTACATTATTCGTACTAACGTCCCTTTTGCCTGGGGATGCTGCGTTTCATGCCCGCAGGTCCTGATATACAGGTCGAGAGCCCTCCAAGTAGGCTATCAGCTCAGCGGAAGATGTTGGTGCGCTCCATTTGCTTCGAAGTTGCTCGTTTGGTTAGTATGATTTAGACACGTATTGTTTGGTAAGGCGGGACTCTGTCCTGACCTTTATGATATTTATGTACTTTTAGAGGCTTGTAGACATATGTCGTGTATATAAAGGATTGTACGGCCTGGCCGGCCTATGTTTTGAGTTTATAAAGGATTATGTTGGCCTATTAGGC